>JAHIAM010004691.1:0-24579 GCA_021605205.1 Aegilops longissima
TTGTCATTAATCAAATTTGGACCTAAAACTAACAAATCTGAAAGGCGAGATTGAGCGGCAACCTGGACTACAAAGCGTAAGTTGATAGCCTGAAAAAACAAGCGGTTGTTGGCTTTGTCCCATAACTTGATTTTATCTGTACTTGTGTTGAGTAGAGTAGAGGAGTGCCTCGTCAACACGTGCATGACCGTTGTCTCACTTACGGGTGGGTCCAGGTCTGCGATCTCAATCTCTTTTCTCTCCATCGTCTAACCTTTGCGGGCACACACGAAGCGGCGCTAGCTTGCCGTTGTGTTATTACAACTAAAAAAGCTTGGAAAATAGAAGAATGCGCCTAGAACAAGAAGCGTTGTGGCTGGTCGTCTGAGACTAACCGTGCCACGTTTGCATGATGAAGTTGTGTGGCTAGTGGGGTGTTTTCGACCCATTGGCTGGGTCGAGAGTCGAACCATAGGTACTCGTCGTCTGTATATTTTTACATGCACATTTTCCTCCGTGCGAGGCGTGGCACACCCTACCGCCGCGGTTTGGGGTCCTCCGGGTGGTGCCGCATATATTCTTCTTCTGGCGTGGGATGCCCTACCGCGCGTTTTCTGGGTCCTCCTCGGTCGTGGCGCGAAGCAAGTAAATGAGTCATCAAATCACGAAAGACCACCTTTCCGGCCAGTACATCGGTGAAGCACGGTGGCTAGCTAGTTGGGCTAGTTCAATCGATTAGCTAGGCGCGCCACGTTTGTTTTTCACCTTTTTATCTACTTGCGGCAGGTAAATTTAAATATCCACCATGGCGTTGCTCTGGTGTTTGGGTGCGGCAGGATTTTTAATTTTTTGATTAGCGGGGGGCGGCGACAGGATTTTTAATTTTTTGATTAATGGGAGCGAGCACGGTAGCAATTAGTCACGATGACTCCGCTGTAAAACCCTTTGCTCCACGATGTGAGAAGTAAATCGGTGGTGTTTTACCGTGGTGAAAACCAAAAGATTCCCCACTCCTCGGTGGCTCCCTCCGCATTCCGTGGGTGCATTGACTTTCAGCCGTTTCGCCCCTTGCTTCCTCTCCCCATTGCTTCTACGGTGCCATGGCGGCTCGGCCGAGATCCGAGTCGAGGTGAGGCCACGACACTGGAGCTCCATGCCAGGATCACGGAACTCAGGGCCAGGGCGTGGAGCTCCGTGAGCTCAAGGAGGAGGAGTGCCATGCTCCTCCGTTATGTGCGGGAGTTCACGAGCTTCAAAACGGCGGCGTCCACCACAAAGATGGTCGGCGTCGGCGGTGTTGATCTGGCAGGGAGATCGATAGGCCGTCGGGGGCATTTGGGCGCTGGCCGGGCGATCGTGCGAGGTCGGGATCGCCTCGGCTACTTGGTGAACCAAGTTGCCACGCCGCGTGTTGCGGGCTGTGATGCCTACCGTCGTGCGGTAGCGATGATCTTGACCGTCGGGCTAAACCCGTTCGACCACCGGTCGACTTCAGCAGTTGCGGCTTCGACTGGTCTACTTCTTCACCTATATCTCCAGGAGCTGAGCCGTCTCAGCGATGTTGGGGCTGAGCTGGACAAGGAGGGTTGCGCAATGCCATCGCCGTTGCGGGCGAATCCTTCGGGGCTCCGTCACGGAATCCGTTCATGCCATTGGACGCCCGTCTTTGTGAGCTGGCTCCGTCGGCCGGGAGTGGGCTCTGTGGCGGTTGCACCTGCATCACCAGCGTCGTGCGCCTCGAGAAGCGAGAGGGACTTGGTGGTGTTTAGGCACCCTCTGCATGGGCATGTCCATGTCTGGTATAACATGACCGTTGGATCAAACTCAGATGATGCAGATCATCCTTTGTGGCACAAAGCATGTGGGTGTGTTTGGTTGCATTCTCGTCTCAATATAGTTGTTTCCTCTTCATGTATTTTTGTCAACCTACTAGTGTGGACTCATGCACCCTTCATGCACTCTGCCAAACACCCAAAAGTGGGTCGAGAAGGAACTTTGCTCCCATCCGTGCACCCTTCATACACCTGTCTAACACTATAGGATGTGCTTCATATGGTTCATGTTTAGGTGAGTCTTGTAGCACCGTACTCTCCGTCTTGTTGTGGACCTAGTTACATTAACATTGATCTCACCGTTCATTCTTGACGGATAGTTGAAAAAGCGGTACTATGTTACATATAGGAGTAGTTGACATCGCACAACATCATTTGTTATCGTCATATCTTACTACACTAGCAACAAGATTGTGTAGTATTGGCGTATGAACCCTTGCACATGCCTAGTAGTAGGAGCCTTGTGTATGTTCAAGTGGCTGCCGTGTTTACGCACTCCTCCGTCGTAAGAGTGGAAGCTTGTTGTAATCATTTTTTCTTGAGAATGAAACACGGTGGACACGCTCTACGTGCGGATCCTCCTCCACCCGCACTAAATTACTCACTTTTCGGCGGCGTGTGGGACAGCCAGCACACAGGTCCACCAGCCATGCACTAAATTACTCCGTAGTAGAGTGACGGTGAGACTACCCGATCGAACCGCCGTGATAATGCCCAATGAGCCGTCAAATCACAAAACCCCTCCTTTCCAGCGATAAGTTGGACGAGACGAAGCAACCATCATTTCACTCTTCTCTCTCAGCTTCTCTTGAAGAAAACCCCACTCGCTTTGCTTCTCCCTCATCTCGTTCCTCCTTTCCCTCTTCTCTCTCAGCTTCCTCTCTTGGATGGGCGCGGAGCACCGGCCAACGTGATGTCTATGGCTCTGGCCAAAACCGTCGAGGCTCATAGTGCGAAGCGCAAGCACCCGCCGGGACTACCATGAGACCAGCTCAAAGCCATCGCCTGTCCAAGCCCCCTCTCGGGATCCCTCATTAAGCAAGTCGATTAATGTCTCTTGTTGGCGATCTTTTCTCGATCTTGATCGTGTTTTTCATCTAACACACGATTACTAATCTTGGTAGTACAACTCTCTGGGTGATCTTGCATGTGATTTTAGTGTGCCAAATAGCGGTTCTAAATTCCTCTTTTGACCAAAACATGCGAGAGGTTGACACTGATTTCTTATAGATTACTTTCAACTTCTCCCTCTGTCCCAAATTTCTTGTCTTAGATTTGTCTGATACGGATGTATCTAATACTAAATGTGACTTGATACATCCGTATCTAGACAAATCTAAGACAAGAATTTTAGAGACGGAGAAATACTATAATTTATCAATGCTACCTTTTAAGAGGTATATTTGCCTCGATAACTTGTGTTATGGATATTGCATGTAATCCCTCTGCTCTCATGCCTTTAAGACATGTTCTAGTGTCTTTGTTCACTCATTTACGTGCGTATATGTAGTCATATATGGAGTATAATATCGAGAATCATCTTATATTTCTGAGCGGAGGTAGTAATGAAATATGGTTTACATTTGAATTAGAACCAGGTCCAGCGGTGGAGATGAAGTTCTCAAAGTCATGCCGTGTGTTGGAAGACGATGATGAGTTATACGTTGAACTATCCAGCTCTTTGTGTCCTTGTGCCACGTGCCTGAACTAGTTTTTCTGTAGCATTGTTGTCGGCGTGTTCTCGAGGCTGTGCTTGACCACAACAATTTCCTGGCTGTGCCTTCGATTCTGAAGGGTGTGGTTCTTGTAAAGCTTCCCAACAAATCTGATGCGGCTGTCTTCATCATCATGTTTATGAGTGGAAAGACCACTCTGTTAGGTTCTCAAGGTTGACAAGATGGTGATGGTGCATGTAGACATCTCACCACGAAGTCCTTGGCCTAATCGGTTATCTGGGGTTCATCCGTGGGTCGGTGGCAAGAAATAGTGCGAAGAGTTTAGTTAGTGCAACTTTGCTTATGCGTAGTAAGTACTATTGTTCGATTACTTGATTTGTGTTTGTGAACCTGTATTGTTTATTAATCTGCCGCTTTTGGTGTGTGGTCGAGTCACGAGAATGGTCTATGTTAATGTCATCGACTCAATTCAGTATGTACATTTTGAAGTATCCAGATCATATTTTTGTGAGGACGGTTTATCAATTATGGTTACACTCAATATCTGTATGAATTGCGGGGTTTATCGCACCCACCAGGATTTCCGGTCCATGGATGTTCGGTCCATACGATTTGTCCACGACCTTTGGACTGCCTGCTTGTGGGAGTAAGCGGGGCCCTGCATGCCATAGCGTGGTTGGACGATCAATCTTACATTTAGTACTTCAACATAGTGATTTCTGGTAAGGATTCACTCATGTCACATCAAGTAAATCTTATATATTTACTGTCTAAATCTTATTGATTTAATGTCATGTTTTCTTTCTTTCCCTGCAATTTTACGATGCAGGTTTTGCCATGTGATATTCATCACAGAATAAATCGTTTGGTTTGCTCTACGATGGCTATTTTTGCAGGTTTCACTTCTTATGTCGTGTCAGTAACGAAGGCATTGTCCATCACTTGTATTACTGGAAAAAATTGGATCGATCATTTGTGCGAGTACAAGCTGAATCCCTATGATGAACTGCAGTTTGGTTTAACAAAAATGCCACAATTAGTCCTTCTCGCATTTAAAAGAAATGAAGAAAAAAAACTGGATCACGGTCACGGATCCTAGTCAAGTTAGAAAGCTGATCATAGCAGACCGGACCACGATCGCGCTCTGTCACACAGATCGAGCACCGGCGGTTGCTCTAGCAGCAGCGGCAACAGCTCGATCGATCTAGTGAGGATTGGGCACCGACAGCGTCGTGGATCGGTCTGATCTCTGGGAGGATCGGGCATCGACACGGCACCAGCTCTACAAGGAGCACCATCTCGACAGCGGCGGCCCACACTGCACCAACACTTGCACTTGCATTTGGTCCGGCCCGTGCGGTTGCATTGGCAATAAATGGGCTGCAGTTCGCACTTCATATACCAAAGTCCTTACAAAACCGACATGTCCACCTTCTTGGTAAGCATTGGCCGCCCAAGTGCTTCGTTCTTTTTCTTTCCATGTTGTTTCACATGATTCACTGTGTTGATCTAACTGTTTGGGTATGTCTTCTTGTTTGCAAAGCAGAGAATTCCTAGAGCAATGAGGAGTCGTTCAACTATCTGGCGACCCATGCCAAGTTTCTCTTACCATCGCAGCCTTGGTGTGAATGAACTGCTCAATATACCATAAGTACAAAGGATGGTCGCATGATGATTGATGCTAAAGGATGGTCAAGGTTCAAATCTAAATCATATCTTGCGGTAGGGATGATGTCAAAATCGAACTTTCTCGGCAAGGAGAGCTGGTCCAAATCAACTTTGAAATTCTTGATGGCGACGCATAGCTGCCGAACTGATCTATCCTCCGAGAGATTTTGATGTAATAATCGGCATGGTGAAACAAGTGTCATGTGTGTATAAGTAATCTGACAGTATTATTTATCACATGGTATATCATTGATAAATTTCAACTCTGATTGCTGGTTAGGAGCGTCATTCGATTTCATTCCAACAATTGCGTGCTTTATTCAATTTTGTGTATTAAGCCTTGCGACGACATCTAAAACCAGCCTTGATACCGATAAACTTGCAATATGAAAAGCGAGGTAGAACACATGGGCCCCCAAACATGCGAAATTGACCTGCTGCCCCAAAGTCGAGAACCGTGAGCCTATCGAGTATTATATTCTCAGCTGAACCCCCATAAAAAGCTGAACCCCATAATGCCCATGCGTTGCGGAGGAGTATATTTCTCGGCAAGGTGAGCTGTGATATAAAAGATTTGTATATTTCTTTATAGAGGAGTATCTCTCATCAAAAAATATATTTATGTGTAACTAGTTACTCTGTCTTTCTACTTCCTTTATTTGATATGTGGGGCAGCCGACAGCAGGTCCACGTGCCATATGCAAAAATTAGAGTGCACAACTTCACGGTAGACACACCCGGTCGTAGCACCTTGATAATGCCCAATGAGCCATCAAATCACAACCCCCTTTCCAGCTTTAGCGATAAGCTGTATGAATGACGGCAATATTTCTTTGGGCACGAATCCCTTCTCCCTCGTCTGCTTGTTGGGAAAACCCCGCTCGGCGATTGCATAGGGTTTTCTCATGGAGAACTCAGTGCAATTCTTCATCCATCCCGATAAATCCAAGTCCCTTGGTCGCGAGTAATCCTAGGATGGCAGCCGCTTATTGTTGATGCATTTTCTTCGTAATGAATCTAGTGTGTTTGATTTGCGATTGCCCAAAGTGCGAGTACCCTATAGATTTCTGCGCCCTCGGCGAGAGCATACACTTGTTCCTTCTCATCCTACCACATCATTTTGAAACACGCGCAGTATGTTCCTAGAATCCTCTTCTCTATCCGGGAGGGTGGGGTTTTTTGAACATCTTGTGTTGTCATATTATTTTTCTGCGGTGTATTATTTGCTCTGGCCGAACACATGTACTCAAGATGCTCGGCCTTGCCATAACTGAATACACTAGTTTAATGGTCACAGTGAAGACAAGCCATGGATATTACTTCGAGTTGGGTTCATGAACCAAGAAGATTTTTTTATGGCGAACTTGGATAAACTTTCTCAAGTGTTACGGACTGAAAGTTGGCGCGTACGAAGTTGATGGAAATAGCAGAACCTGCTCTCATCTTCACTGCGATCTTCCACCCGACGTCGTTCAATTGTTCATCCATGTTAGTTTTGTATCTGGTTCTTGCTTGTTGCCTCGATTACTTCTTAATCCACCTATTACGTCTAACTAATCACAATTTAACTTTAGAAGTAGCAGAATCTCTCACGAAGATGCTACTTCTAACTAATATTTTCTTATAATTGGTGGTACGTGTAGGTTTTTCAGAGTTAAGCGATCTGCTCATTTGTTACTCTGTAATAACTTGGCTGTTACTAATGGCCTTTGAAGTTGGTGGATCGACATCCACAAGTTCCTACACTTTATTGATCGTCTTGAGGTCCTTGTGGGGCATTTCAATGGTGGAAGGCCACGTGGGATATGTGTGCCCTGCTGCACCGTTGAACAGGTCCAACGATGTCGAGAAACTTATAGTGCGAGCTGTTTTCATTATATATGTTGTTCATAAACTATTGCTTATACACAGTTTACAGTGTGATCTTCTTGAAACGAGGAACTGCCGAGTTCTATTGTTCTGTCTGGATGCTGATCATGGCGGGTCGGACTTGCGCTTGGTCACAACATGATGTTTATGTCGACCTACTCAATTCCCTTGGGTGAAAAGATACTTATTAGTGGGTGGTCTCGGATAATGAAGGCCCGTCCATCTTGGAGAATAGGACAGAAGATTATGTTCATGCTTTTCCATGGCTCTTAAGTGAATATCCTGTTTATTGACCACGTTGCGAGATGAAGCCGCTTTGAAGGTTGTGGATCGTGGGGTGCTTTTGGGCCTTGGCGGCCTCACCCTTGGTTAGCTTGTAGGCAAAGTAGCACTCTTGAGGCGTGCTTTATGCAGTTGAACCTGTATAAGTACTCATCTTGCTTTAAGCTTTGGTTGTTAAGTGCCCTGCTGGTTTGATTAAGGTTGTTAAGTACTCCTGCTGCTTTTACTGATCTGTCGTGTTTCTTGATCTGTCTTCCTCCGGCCTTAAAACCAAACCAGCGCCAGCAGGGGCGCTGCTTCCGCCTCCACGGCTGGCTGCGCCTCGGCGCGCATCGCCGCCCACCGTATCCTAAATCTTTAACGCCGATGTCCTCCAGCGCTTTGAGTGCGCTTCATGTGGCGCCGCCCTCTCGCGTTGTCAACATGGTCAACAAACAACGAGGAATCGGCGGAAATGCGTGGAAGGATGACGGTAGGGGCCCTGCGTCGGTATGGAAAAATAAAATGCTTCCTCCTAGTGTTTTCCTCACATCTGGGACCCATGACATTGTGGCGTATATAGTCAATAGACAAGAAAACAGCACAAGATCGGTGACACACAGGGCGTAGCTACTCGGCGATAATTTTTTGTTTGGTATTGTTGAGGCGGGCGGGGTTTGAAGTGGGTTGTGGCCCGTCTAGCCAGAGCTTATATTTTATGTTCACCATGTGACTAGCCCAGCTATTTTTCTTTGTGAAAATGAGCCCAGTTTATTTTTTAGAAGAATACCCAATCGAGGCCTACTTATTTTCTCATACGATGGGCTACAACTCTTTCAAGACACACGCAAATCTTGAAAGTAATATGAAATGGGTTGTAAATATAAAAACATATGACAAATTGGCAATTACTTTATAATTTCTGATTTTTTCACATTTCAGATTCTTATTTCCTTTGGGCATTAACCTAATTCAAATATATCTTCAAAGTACTTTAAATCTGGCTCAACATTTCGGTATTAAAATAGTTTGGAACCCACGAAATATCTTGAAACTGTACTGGCCAACCAAAAAAACGACGCAATAAATTGCATAAGAAGTTGCCATGAGCTATATATAAATTATTAAAAAAAGAAGTGGTCGACTTGTGGGCTGTTTAGTTGGGCGTATGCAAGATTTTTTAGTTATTATATACTCGTCAACAAACCATTCTAGCGAGCGTAACGTTGGATGTCAATCCAACGGCCGTCGTCATTCTTCAATCTCGATCTTCTTGCTCCGGCCGTAAAGCAGCGCCGGCGGGACCGCTTACTCCGCCTCCGTGGCGGCTGTGCTGCCTTGTGAGCCTCGGGGCCCCTACTACTCCCACGCTGGCGGGGCATCCCTCTACTCACCCACACCCCTGTTATTCGGCGGCGGAAGCCTCACACGCAGCCGAACGGTGAACCCTCGTACTCCTCTCGCGGGCTTCCAGCATCGTGTCTTCCTCGGCTCCGCCGCCCCCTTCCTAGGCCTCGCCGTCGTCCACCGCCGTGGTGCTCTCGGCGGCATGGTCAATGTGGTCAGCGACCGACTTGATCGGAAGAGTAATTATGCGTGGAGAGGTGACAGGTGGGTCCCGGCGGCCGCAGGAAGTGCCACCTTATTCAGCGGAAAATAATTATTCCTCCACGACAGCTAGGACCCTTTGGGCGGGCCACGATATTTCGTGAAAAAAACATTTCCCTTGACTGCTGGGACCCACAGGTGAACCACCGTATTTCCGCGAAAAACGTTCCCCATTGTCGGCTCGAGACCCACGGAAGTGCCTCCTTATTACGCACAAAAAAATGAATACCCCACGCTAGCTGGGACCAACCTTGGTGAGAGGCTAACTTGTGGGCCTACTAAGTTGGCTGGGACGGAGGCCTTTGTCAACTTTAGTCAACTATATGAGCGATTCTAGCTCCGGTGACGTCGATGTCCATCCAACGGCCGTAGTGCTTCTTCAACCTCTGGTCTTCTTGCTCCAGCCGCCCAAAGCAGCGCGGGTCGTTTGCTTTGCTCCTCCCGCCCATAATTTCTTTGTGATGCCATGGAGGCCTCACGCCCCTACTACTCCCACCGCTGGCTAGGCCATCCTCTCACCCGCCCCTGTTATTCATGGCGGCAGACCTCACACATGACGAGCAGGTGAACCCTCATACTCCTCTACGTGGGCATCCTTGCGCGCCTTCCCGGCTCGCGTTGTCCCTTCCTAGGCCTCGCCGTCGTCCACCGCCCTGGTGCTCTCGGCCGGTGTGGTCAAGGTGGTCAAGGAATGGCTTCCATCAGACGTGGGCTGTCGTGGGAGAGGTGACAGTGAGTCCACAGTCCACAAGGAAGTGCCTCCTTATTATCATAAAATAATTAATCCTCCACGACAGTGGGGACCCACGGACGGGCCACCGTATTTCGCAAAAAAAAATGTCTCCCCACATCTGCTGGGACCCACCAGCTACATCTTATACATAAGGAAGTTGTAGGACCTTGAAGTATGTCTAGAGGGGGTGATTAGACTACTTGACCAATTAAAAACTTAACCTTTTCCCAATTTTAGGCTTTGGCAGATTTTAGCTATCTTTGCACAAGTCAAGCAATCTTCACACAATTCAAGCAAGCATGCAAAGAGTATATAGGCAGCGGAAATTAAAGCATGCAACTTGCAAGAATGTAAAGGGAAGGGTTTGGAGGATTCAAGCGCAATTGGAGACACATATGTTTTTGTCGTGGTTCCGATAGGTGGTGCTATCGTACATCCGTTGATGGAGACTTCAACCCACGAAGGAGTAGCAGTTGCTTGAGAGTCACGTGAGGCTCCACCCACGAAGGGTCCACGAAGAAGCAACCTTGTCTATCCCGGCATGGTCGTTGCCCACGAAGGACTTGCCTCACTAGCGGTAGATCTTCACAGTAAGCGATCTCCTTGCCCTTACAAACTCCTTGGTTCAACTCCACAATCTTGTCGGAGGCTCCCAAGTGACACCTAGCCAATCTAGGAGACACCACTCTCAGAAGTAACAAATGGTGTGTTGACGATGAACTCCTTTCTCTTGTGCTTCAAATGATAGTCTCCCCAACACTCAACTCTCTCTCATAGGATTTGGATCTGGTGGAAAGAAGATTTGAGTGAAAGCAACAGGGAAGGCTAGAGGTCAAGATTCATGTGGTTGGAATGGAATATCTTGGCCTCAACACATGAGTAGGTGGTTCTCTCGGAAGCTAGTAAGTTGGAAGTGTAGGTTTGTTACGATGGCTCTCACCACGAATGAAGAGGAGGTGGAGGGTATATATAGCCTCCACACAAAATCTAACCGTTACACACAATTTACCAAACTCGGTGGGACCGAATCAACAAACTCGGTCGGACCGATTTAGTAAACCTAGTATTATTAGGGTTTTGGTGGGGATGACATGCAACTCGGTAGGATCGATATGGTTAGGGTTAGGGCATAACGTAATCTCGGTGAGACCGATTACACAAACTTCGGTGAGACCGATTTTGGTAATTAGCTAACCATAGAGTTGGTTAGGTAAACTTCGGTGGGACTGATTAGCTCTTTCGGTAAGACCGAAAAGTTCGAAAGGAAGCAGAGAGTTTACATTGCAATCTTAGTGGGACCAATCACTCACTTGGTTAGACGAAGCGCTATGAAGAAGCGAGAGATTACAATCCCATCTCGGTGAGACCGAGATCCCTATCAGTGAAACCGATTTGCCTAGGGTTTGTGGCGGTGGCTATGACATTTGAACTCGGTGGCTCCGGATAGAAAGAATCGGTGGGACCGATTTTGACTTTAGGTTTAGGTCATATGTGGATGTGAGAAAGTAGTTGAGGGTTTTGGAGCATATCACTAAGCACATGGAGCAAGAGGCTCATTAAGCAACACCTCATCCCTCCTTGATAGTATTGGCTTTTCCTATAGACTCAATGTGATCTTGGATCACTAAAATGTAAAATGTAGAGTCTTGAGCTTTTGAGCTTGAGCCAATCCTTTTCCTTAATATTTTGAGGATCCACTTTCATCATCCATACCATGCCATTCATTGAGCTTTCCTGAAATATTTGTCTTGGAATAGCATTAGCTCAATGAGCTATATGTTGTTATGAATTACCAAAACCACCTAGGGATAGTTGCACTTTCAATCTCCCCTTTTTGGTAATTGATGACAACATATAGATCAAAACTTCGACAAATGATAATAAGATTGAAAAACATAAATCGCTTTGAGAAGTATGTGATAAGCAAGAGCTCCCCTAAATTTGTGCATATTTAAGATTTGCTTTGGACTGAAAATGCACAAGGAATTAGGCTCATGGGTTACTCTTCCATGTCACATACATCTTGGTGGGCGCTCAAAATAATAAAAGATTGAATACATGCACTCATCACCAAGCACGGTGAATGATCATATAAGGATAAGTAAGATAATATCATCTAACAAGCATAAGTGTAGCTTATGATCAAACACATGATCATCAATGTCTCACGAGATAATAGCATAGTATCTCAAGCAATCAAAAGCAAACAAAGTTCAACCAAGAAGACAAGAGAGAACAAAAGCAAACTCTCTCTCTCGAAGCCCTATGATCTATAAATTTTCTCCCCTTTGGCAACAAGTTACCAAAAGTTCCTAGAAATGCATAGGACTATATCGTCTCTCGAGGCTTGGTCTTGGCTGGTGGCGTAGAGATGGCTCCTTGGGCGAAGACTTGATTGATGTGGAAGGAGCTGAAGGAGTTAGTCTTTGGAGCTGGTTCTTGTTGGAGCTGTGGCTGGAGCAGATGAAGTGACTTTGGTGTGCATTCTTGGCTCTGCGGTGATCTCTGAGCTCGAGGCACTCTCAGCAAATGCATCGATTGTTGTCCTGCCCTTCCTCTCCTGCATGTCATCCTGTAGCTGCTCCTGGTGGTGAGAATCTCGAGTTACTTGACATCAAGATCATAGAATTTTTGTTCCATGATTCTTTCCGAGGCTCTCCTGGTTACGAGTTAGGGTGGCCAACCCCTTCTCAATCTGCGAAATTGATGCTATCAAGTAACCAAGATGGTCACCTTGCTCTTCAAAAAGTACTCGAGATGCCTCTGCTAGAGTTTGCATCTTGGCAGGTGAGGAGTCTGGATTAGGGGTGTCCGGATAGCGGACTACCATCATCGACCGAACTATCATCTGCGGGACTATCATCATCGACCGGACTCCAAGACTATGAAGATACAAGATTGAAGACTTCTCCCGTGTCGGAAGGGACTTTCCTTGGCGTGGAAGGCAAGCTTGGCGATACGGATATGTAGATATCCTACCATTGTAACCGACTCTATGTAACCCTAGCCCTCTCCGTTGTCTATATAAACCGGATGGCTTTAGTCCGTAGGACTACAACAACATCAACAACCCTTACAATCATACCATAGGCTAGCTTCTAGGGTTTAGCCTCCTTGATCTCGTGGTAGATCCACTCTTGTAAACATCCACAATATCAATATCAATCGAGCAAAATGTAGGGTTTTACCTCCATCGAGAGGGCGAACACAGGTAAAACATCGTGTCCCTTGTCTCTGTTACCATCCGCCTAGGCCTGCAGTTCGGGACCCCCTACCGAGATCCACGGTTTGACACCGACATTGGTGCTTTCATTGAGAGTTCCTGCGTATGCGTCACCGATAGGCGATGGCCTCTTCAATCAACAACAGCGCAATCTAGGGTGAGACTTTTCTCCTGGACAGATCTTCGTATTGGTGACCGCCGCTGGGCAACTCACTTAGCCATCTGGAGCGGATCGAAAGCTTCGCCCCAGCCGTCGGTCAGGTTTGGAAACCCTAAACTTCACGGCCGATATCGCGGAGACTTGATCTTGATGGATCGAGCCTGCAAGAGCATGCGGCGCCGTCACGATGGGCATGACCTAAATCTGCCGCCCGGACAGCACCTTGGAGGCCGCTGCGAGTCGCTCCGACCCATAGTGCGGAGCCGATCGCTCGGATCGAGGGCGGATGGCTGGACACCGCCTCGGGAGCCGCAACTCCTCGGCGATGGGCGAACACTTACGTTGCCCCTCATAAAGATCATGACTCCGGTGCGGACTCCTGCGGACTCCGAACCTCCTGCACCCTGCCGGTCAAATCCGGTGGCGCCCGATCCGCGAATTTACCGCTGCGGACATCTTTCATTTTCGCCCTTGGCGATATCATAAATTCACTTGAAGCATCTCGCTATCCGGAGAGCCTGGCGAACTACGGCCGGGATGGTTGAGATGCGGACGGCGAAGAAATTCAGACCCACCACCACCCGCCGTAGCCACCGTCGGCGATTTAACCGGCGTGCCGACTACGACTCCGAAGGCGGCGGTATGGGCGGCGATGCGGAGACTACCAAACCAGTGCCTACGAGGACCTTTGGAAGACCACCTCGTCATCGACATATACATGGTGGACACCGAAGAAGCGATAACGAGGAACAACGGGGCGCGGCGGAGGATAATCTGCCGATAAAGAACCAAAAGCGGCGGCGTAAGCGCCGCCCTAAATCCCGCCTCGATCAAAGAAGCCTTCCTAACGACCCAGCGATAGGCGGGGCAAACCGGCCAGACGGCGAACAGGGCGGCGGATAATCAACCCTTTCACGGGCAATCAGCAGTCCGGACACAACACGAACATAAGAACATACACAAAAACTTCGTCGCCCTTTGCAAGAAGTTTGAAGAAAGCGAAGCAGGCTCAAAACAGCGGAAGACACGCTCGAGAATGAAGTGGAGCAAAGTATTCAAGACCCGGAACAAATATGGCAATGGCCATCAAACTAAAACTACCGAGCGCAAGTTGCTGCGAGAATTTGTGAGAAGCCATAGAACCTTCACGGTCAAAAAATAAAGAGGCCGCTGGTGGATAGGCGGCGGATAGCGAACCAAAGCGACAAGCGGGGCTGCACACAAGCGAATTATAATCACAGGAAAGCAGACGGCCCAACTAGGTCCATCTACGGGCCAAAAGAGACCCAGGAAGTAACACGCCACGACAAGTGTTAGAAGACAGCGGCACACCCAAATCTGGTAGCCGCACCCGCTATGTTTTACCGATGAGGTCTTTGGATCATGAATTTCAGCGGGGTTCAAACCCGTAAACATAGAGGCATCTGACGGCACTAACAGACCCGGCGTGCGGATAGAAGATTACATACTACACATACACATGGCTAGAGGAGATGATCTCACGCCATAAAATACCTACCCCTCAAGCTCAAAGGGCCAGCTCGGCATTGGCTCAAAGGCCTCCCGAGAAAATCTGTTGGAAGTTGGGAAGAGCTTGAGGGCGCGTTTAAACAAATTTTCAAGGGACTTATGTCCGCCCTCGAGATCTGAGCGATCTGAGTCATATAACCCAACAGCCGGAGAGTCGGTAGCATAAATTCAGAACAGGTTCCTTATCAAAAAGAACCAAATAGTCATTGTCAGGACGCGAAGCCCTAGCAGCTTTTAAACACAACGTCCAGAGGCGAATGGCTCGCCGGACACCTCGGCCAAGAAGCCAAGAACAATGGCGGCGCTAACAAGCCTCATGGCGCTTTTGCGCGAGGAGAAAACAGCTGGCTAGCAAGATGCAGCACCGGCGACCAGTACATCGAGATCGAGAGATGGAAGCAGACGATCCGGCGCGGAAAGACCAGCGCGGAATAAAGAAAAAAAGCGCCAAAGACACGGCGGTCAGCGCGGATTCAAAAACTTCAGCGGCCAAACAATACAACCACGGCCTCTTAAGGAGAAGCGAGAGCGAGCTATCAAATTTAAACAAAATTTTAGATCGGATATGTCAAATCCCGATACTCCGGAAGGCACGCAAACCATACCAACGAAATTGTTGGGTTTTAAAACAGTCCGGCAGACTCAACGCCCGGACACAAAGAACTCGATCATGGCGAGGGCGATGTGAACCCCACCGGCGAGCACGGAAGTCAAAGACTTTCCCACAAGAAGTCAAAACGATAAACTTCGCTTCACGTGATAGATACGGAAAGCCAACACGGCACTCGCTAAGACAAGTGTCGCGATCCACCAGTGGACCGAGATTGGGCGTCAAAACCGATCACTTTCGACCATCTGGATTAGTCCGGAAGTATCCGGGCGCGAGGATAGACTGCCACGATATTGGATCCCATAATAGAGCGGTATGCAATTAATGCAGGTTTTGATGGGCGGCGGTGACTTGAACCTGCTATTTCGGACACAATCCATAAGTTGGGATAGACCCTACTACAATTGGCATAGCCGCACTTCCTTCAAAGGGTGGCGCCGGGCCCTTCGCCAGGTGCAGTTTCATTATTACTAGAAGTTGTGTGGGGTCACTGACAACTTGAAAAAACTAACCTTTCATGTCGCCCCATTTATAAGTAGCTATCAAGCATCCTTTGGGGCGGGAAGCTTTAAATGCCTTCAATGCAATACCACATTCAGCGTCTCTTACGCTTAAAATGCCAGTTCACGTGGCATCATTTCATTAAAAGGTAAGCGAGACCCGGACACGGCTGGGCGAGTCGGAATAAATAAGCTAGGGGCTACCTAGCGCACATCCCTTCACAAGGGTTTGCACATATAAGCCATAATGAGCTAGCATAGGCTCAGCTTTCTTAATCTATATTTCAATTTTTATGCACTTTCTACTTGCGATTTCTTTTCCAACCAAGTTCTTCTCTTTTTATAGATGAACAGCGTGCACACCGTCGAGGATCGGCTGCTTGGAACCTGGTATGAGGCGTGCGATGAGGACCCGTTGCAAGGGCTCTTTTGGACTAAGACCCTCGTAAACCTTTCTTCTGTCTCTTGTTGCTATAATCCCTGGTTTATCATTATAACGAGTGGAAGCTGGCGTTTTGGCATCGGCGCGCGGAAAGAACCTGCCGTGCACGGACACAAGGGGCTTAGGGCTTTGTTTTGCCGCTATTATAAAGACCGAACACCTTCCGGGAGTGTTGGCGTCTCGAGTTAGGCCTTATATGCATCAGCTCGAATCATGTCTTTGGTCAAATGTTGGGTTTGCCCGGCTCCTGTGTTTTGCTGCCTTCGTTCCGTATCATCGGCTAGCTTGGCTCCAAGAGAACTCTGCGATTGTGCCCCGATTAATTTGGCGAGCACCTCGATGAAAGCGGCCATTGTCATGATCTGGCGGAGGCGGCCAACCACTCGATCGACTATGGGAATGTTTAGGATTCCTCCGCTTTGTGAAGGGCGTTTCGGCCAGGCACATCTGGCGCCCGAATTCGGAGGCGCGGTGCCCCGAGGGCTATGTTGTAGCCCCACCCTCGAACTCCATGGCTAAGTGAAAGTGATAAAGCATTATAGTCCGGTTGCCTCGTTTGCTCGCTACCACCTCCTTTACAGGACCGAGGCGTCGGATTAAGTGTAAGCGGCGCTCTTTTTGCGAACACCCCGCACCTTGTGCGTGGGGGCTGAAAGCCGACAGCGCCATCTTCGGGTTATACACGTATACATGAGCGGCGCATAGGAGATATTCTATTACTTGAGCGCACAAGTATAAAAGGCGCTTACATCATCGTTTTACATCATAATAAGCGTTCATTCGAGCGTAACATTTTTCGAAACCTTTGTGACTCTATTACGAGCACCACGCGATGCCGCCAAAATAGTGCTCGGCGGGTAATCGGTTATCATCCGAACCGGAGTGCATAACAGCGGTGGCATCCATCTTTGTCAATGTGTCTTCACGCAGGCGGCGCCATCCGCACCCTCTATGCAGGCCGACCGCTTCGCCGCCTTGATATGCGGCACCGCCAAGAAATTGCTGCAATAAGCCAAAATAACTCTTGGTGGGGCCTAACCGGCGGATATGAGTCACTATATCCGTCATAGCAAGCCGGACAACCTATTTAGCTCAGCCCACTCAGCCAAGCGATCGGTCGTGAGTGAAGCGCTCCGGACTATGGAATTGAGACCAAAACAGCTCTTAGTCTTGTGATCCTACGGCGAAAATGCTGCGACATCCGCCGCTTTTCGCTGCTAAGTCCATATAAGGGTCCTCCGGACACCACAGTTTGCCCAGTGAGCATATTTTGGATCCGTGAACCTTGGCGCAGCGAAAAACTTACCGGCTACAATATCTCGGCTGGCACAGCTCTTCCTTCATAGCCCGCATTGCGAGCGGGCATTCTTAACCGGCGGTGGCCTTCGCAGGTCTTCTTGCCCGCTAAGCGCTCCTTCCCAAAGCCTCATTGCGGTGGTAGCATCTTTTAACTTCACGGCCATTTCGGCTATCTCTTCCCTGCTCGGCGATGTGCGACCCTTCGGCCGCTAACTCCTCGGCAGCCCTTGAGGCGCCGCATTACTCCTCGGCCTGCTCCTTGGCTTGAGCAAGTTCGGCCCGAAGGCTCTCCGCGGCAGCGGCACTATCTGCATTTCACGCACATGTTGTAAGGAGATGGCTTGGCTCCCTTACCAAGTGACCGCGCGATAACACTTACCTTGCGACTCATCAAGTCGCTTTGTTGACCAGCGTGATGTCGCATCCGCAACATCGAGTTGCCGCTTTAGTTCAGCAACTCCATCAGTCGGTTGGCCCCGGACGACCGCCACTACATCGGCACGGCGGGAATTTAAACCCGCGATTTTGATCCTCGACGCGGCTGTCGATTTCGACAACCTACCGAGTCTCGGGGCTACTATCTATCTGAGCGCATTCTATATGCAAAACTGTTAAAGGTGTGTCATTTTACGTACCTCAAACCCGCTTGACAAACTCGGCGGCCTTTGTGCAACCGCCTTGGTGGGCGAAACCCTTTCAATCACCATGCTCATCAATGCGGTGATCTTACGAGATAAACGCCTTCTCAGCGAGATCCTTTAGCCGTACACGGTTGGCGCCCGAACTATCGGCTTTGCCAAACCAGGGGCTCCCTCGTGAGACACTTGAGCTCGTCCGCCCTATCGTGGCGCCCGGACGGGCGTCTCGCTCTCCATCATCTCGGAAGAAGGTCCCCGAGGCGAGCTCATCTGCGAAGGGCGGAGATCCGAACTACAAGGTAAAAACTTTAGTTACCCTCAGAAGAACAAATAGGGATGTCCCTCATTATAGAACTCCTTTCTTTCTACTTACGGCTTGTTGGAGGGCTGACTCATTAAGGGAGATTGTGCGGCGGGGCCTCCCGGACGTGGGACCCTCTGGCGAATTTCTTCCCCCTTTTGGGGCTTTGCCCCGGGTCCTCGGAGGCAGTCCTCTTCTCCCCTTGGGGGAGGATTCTCGATCCCCCTCTTTCAAAAACCTCCTTAGGCGGCGGTAGCTTCCTTGTTTTCCCCTTAGTCTTCCTCTGAAGCGACCTCAACATCCGGACCAGCACGGGATCCGGCGCGGTCTCGGGGAGGGCGGACACCGTATCAATTTTGCTTCCGCTATCCACTCCTGTGTAGAAGGAAATTGGTCATAAGGCAAATCATCGAAAGGCAAACAAGCGGTATGTCGGACTGGAACTACTTACTTGAGTATCAAGGCGATTGCAGCTTAGTCCAGCATCCTCGGTCAATTCCGGACGCGCTTCTTGCAATCCGAAGAATAATTTGTACATCTCCGGGGTGTCAAGCCCATGAAGTGTTGAAGAATCCGTGGACCCTCGGTTGAACTCCCATAGCGGAGAGGCGGCGTTTGCGAGGCGAGGAGGCGCCTAATCGGCATAACTGCATCACCACCACCATATCAATCTCCCTTGTTTGGAGATCTCGAATCCGACCCTGCGGTAGGGGCACATCCTTTGTGGCCCCAGTTGAGCCCTTGGTTGACCCACGACATCAACGTCGTGGAGGTCCGAGGCGGAATAAAGCGGCGGCTTTTGTCTGCGGCCCCTCGGAGCGGTAATATAGAACCACTCTTGCTGCCACGGGCGAGCTCCTCTTGGAAGGAGCCGGCAGGCCACAGGGCATCGGCCCTCTTACTTATGGCTGCCCGCCACACTCCGCTTAGCGCCCCGATCATCTTCGCGCCACATTAAGGTCTTGACCCACAGGCCAAAGTGAGGGTGGCGGAGGAAGGCTTGAGCGACAATAAATCACGGAGATATGGAGGATGGACTCGGAGCCAAATCGTGGAATTCAACCCATAGTAAAACATGAGCCCTCTCACAAAAGGATCCATCGGAAGCCTAAACCCGGCGAGGTGGGATACAAAAGCGACATACTCGCCGGGCTCGGGGTGGGGATGGCCTGCCCTTGGCGAGCAACTTTGTCTGAAATGTCGTAAGGCAGTGCTTGGCCTCCCGCAGCTTTATACGTCCTCCTCCGTCTATCCACGGCCACGGAGGTCGGGCCGGACATCGTTGGAAGTCCATGGCCTTTCGAATCTGGAGCTCTAGATCTTGGAACTTGGGCGGGGAGAGGATTCGATGAAGGATTAAAGAAAAAAGCGAGCCTTGGTCCCATTATAAAGAGGAGAATACCAGAGCCGTCTCCGTGACCGTTTGGGACTCGCCTTGAGAGGCGTGGCGAGCAGGCGCGGTTGGGTTACCACATCCGTATTGATGAGAATCCGGATTAAGGAAACACGATCTACTGCCGACAAGGCGTGCCAAAGAAACCGCTTAGCTTCATCGCTGAGGTGGTAAAGTAAAAACAATTGAGTAATGGCTTGGTAGTGGTGTGGACGTCATGCCACGAAAGCGTCAATGATTGAACTTGTGTATATATTATTATTCTCTCTACGGTGGAATGTGGAATTTATTTTGCGAGCGGACACTATCTGGTGTTCACAATCTTCTATCATTGGAGGAGGAACCCGCCTTGCAATGCCAAGCAACATCTGCGCCGGACTTATCGTCATTGAAGCCTGGTTAGGGAGCTCTTGAGGAGTCTGGATTAGGGAGTGTCCGGATAGCGGATTACCATCATCGGCCGAACTATCATCTGCGGACTATCATCATCGACCGGACTCCAAGACTATGAAGATACAAGATTGAAGACTTCTCCCGTGTCCGGAAGGACTTTCCTTGGCGTGGAAGGCAAGCTTGGCGTCACGGATATGTAGATCTCCTACCATTGTAACCGACTCTATGTAACCCTAGCCCTCTCCGGTGTCTATATAAACGGATGGCTTTAATCCGTGGGACTACAACAACATCAACAACCCTTACAATCATACCATAGGCTAGCTTCTAGGGTTTAGCCTCCTTGATCTTGTGGTAGATCCACTCTTGTAAACATCCACAATATCAATATCAATCGAAGCGGGGCGTGAGGTTTTACCTCCATCAAGAGGGCCGAACACAGGTAAAACATCATGTCCCTTGTCTCCTGTTACCATCCGCCTAGGCCTTGATTCGGGACCCCCTACCGAGATCCGCGGTTTGACACCGACAACAGCCTTCTCTTTCCTTGCTTTCTCCTTCTTTTCTTGAGATTGTACTGATGATGGCTCATTCTCAGTCATGACAACTTGATTGTCCTCAAAGTCAGATAGAGAACAAAGTGTTTCTTATCCAACAGATACTTCCCTGTGCCCATCTTTGAGTTAATCAACTCCTGAATTTGCGGGGCATATCCACAGCTTCTCTTTTGGTCTGCTGCTGTCCTCTTGATAGTTTCAACTATGAGGCTCATGACCTTGAATTTCTGAGGCACATCAAATATGTGAAGCAAATTAATTGCATGCCCTCTGATCATGTTGTGGTCACCTGATTTGGGCAGCGAGTGTGCCTTAGGATCCGAGTTGATCGTTGGCAGCCACAGCGAGAAGAAAATGAATTGATCCAAACTTGGCGGTATCAAGTGCTTCATCTGGGATCTCCTTGTACATCTGTGACATAGAGTTGTGATCCATCTTCTTCTTAGCATAAATGTCCAAGTCATCTTCACTCTCCTTTGGGGCATTGATCAGACTTGCTCTGAAACATCACTTTGATGCGACATCTTTGCACACAACATGCTGACCACATGAATAGTTATAGATGAGGTAGAGTGGATGAGCATCACAAAATGCAGAGATTTTTGCAAAGAATGATTCAAAAACTTAGTTTTAGTTTTCCACGAGAAAGCATTTCGGATCTAACGATTTTTAAACTCGGTGATACCGAAGCAGTTTTGGAACCTAAACTAGTGAACTCGGTCGGACCGAGTCACGGTTCGATGGCACCAAGACTGCTAGGGTTTCTAATGTTTTAAAATCGGTCACACCGATTAGCAATTCTCGGTCGGGACCAGAGAGTTACTAGTGCAATGGCGTTAGCCAAACGGTGGGACGAGTTTTTCAACTTCGGTGGGTCGAGATGGTTTGGTGACTCTAACCTAAATTTTCGAATCACATCTATTCTAAGGATTGTTTTGGTTGGATAGAGGAGTTTCAATCGTGGCAGAAGCATAATGAACATAATGTCTGAGAATCGGACGAGGATAACCTTGTGATCGAGTTCATATCCTAGTTATTGTGAACTTCGCTTCTGGTAACATGGCGGAGATGAAATCCGTTGGTGGCGAAGACCAGACGAGGAGGCGGTGGCGGCAAGGTCGACGATCCGAGACCTAGTAGGTAGAAGCGAGCTATCTGTGACGAATAGTTTGGAGAAAGTTTTCCAAATTTTGCCCGTGAGAATATATAGCCCGACAACATCGGTGTGATCGAATGGAACAACTTCGGTGGCACCGAGATGCATAACTGTTAACAGTTATAGCAACTCGGTGTGACCGAAAAGTTCAAATCGGCACCGAGATGAAAACCTAGATCGACTTAGTGATCTACCGAAATGGAGGAATCGGTCAGACCGAAAATCACAAAGAAGTTTTGGAAGTTTAAGTCTATGATGAATCGGGGACTCAGTGCTCCTCACTGCAGTGGTTCGAATCTAACTTGATCAAATTTTGTGATGTAGCATGAATAGAGTTTGAGGCGAGAAAAGCATAGATAGCTAGAGAAGGTTCTTAGGCATTCTTGTCCATCCACTTGGCAAAGAAAAAGAACCAATCAATCAAAACAACAAGTGGATGTCCTCGAATGAGTAAAATATGCAACCAACATGCTCACACAATAATATGACGATTGAAATATGTGACAAAGCATGCACAACCAATTCTAGCATCTATCAAACAATTGGCGATGACTAGGTCATCTATATATGAGTATATTGACTTAGGAGTCAAATGAGAACATTTGGTCATAGGTCATACTCATCGTTTAAGCCCAAGTGGGGTTACCATTTTTACTGAAAGCATTTATGTGTTCACATCATTAGAGTTGCTTTGACTCAATACATAGAGTTAAGCTCCCCCTAGATGTGAGATCCCCCCTTAGAGAGATGAACTAACCTTGGGTTTTGTCGATGATGACTTCATGTAGGTGTTGAAGATGTGGATGCTCAATGTTGATGTAGATCTTTTGGAGCAAACCTTTGGAGTGAGTTGCACTTTCAATGCCTACATGTGTTAGTCCCACAAGGAACAAACAAGTATATCCATAGACATAGAGTGATGCACACACAAAATGATGTCCATGAAAACATTAGGTTACCTTGTCCCTTGCCTTACCAACATGAGGGTTTGTGACTCCTTGAACTAGTGCAAGATATGGAAGATGATTGCACTTGTCCTTGCCATAATCATATGAGTGAAGAATGTTGGCGGAGTCACCCTCAAGAACTCTCTAGTTCTTCTTCTTCGGGATCCACATCATCTTGATGGGAATCCTTGGTGTAGTAGTTGTGCTTGATGAAGTAGAACTTGGCGTAGTCTTGGGAATCCCACTTGACCAAGGCCTTGGGTGCTTCTTCAAATGCATCAATCTCCTCTTGAAGCTTGTCCTTGCCCTTGTTCTTGTGGTCTTGTGGTGGAATATCATCTTGTGCTTGTGTTCCCTTGAAGGAAGTAGGATCATACTTATCTTGTTGAGGAACAAACTTCATCTTAGGGTATTGATCTTCTTCCCACTCTACTCCATTGGCATTCAACTTTCGTTCAAAACCAACACCTTGATTCTTCCGGTGCCTTCCTTGCTTGCGTACAATTTCCTCGAATTGCTTACTCCCGGCAAGGCTCTTGTATACACCTTTCTCTATAATTCCCTTCAATAAGTTGTTTTCTTGCTCAAGAGTAACTTGGCTAAGAGAATCATTAGTGGAATCAAGAGAACTACTAGAAGCAACAATATTGGATTTAGCATTGTTGTTGTTACTACTATAGGAAGAATCTTTCTTGTTCTTGTTACTAGACTTGACTTGAGGCATGTAAGTAGATAAGAGTGGCAGCTTGGCAATGTAAGAAGAACTTTTCTTCTGAGAGATCATCATTGATTGCTTTTAGGAACTCATGCTCTTGCTCAAGATTGAGTCTTTCAAAGCGTAACCTCTCATGAGCCCTTAAAGTTCTCGATGATCTTGAAGATAGTTTCATGAGCTAACTTAAGAGTGTTTAGTTCTTTAGTTAGAAGCTCAATCTTCTACTTATCATTGTCATTCGTTTCATCTTGATTAGCATGATTAATTGACGTTTCATCATAGTATTCATCACTAGAGTTGTCAACAAGTAAATCATCATCACCTAACAAGTCATCTTCATCACTATTAAAATCAACATACTCGGGTGTGTTACCTTAGGACCTTTGGCCATGAAGCATCTTCCAATTCCTTCATTTGGTGAATCAAATATGTCGTAGGAGTTGGTGGACACAAGTGCTAGACCGACAACACCTTCATCTTGAGTGTATTGGTCGGAGTGATAGCTTCTCTCGGAGTGATTGTCGGAGTCGGGCGGATACCCATTCACCAACATGAGCTTGATGTCTTCGTTTTGTGTAGCTCTTTGATGACTTGTCCTTCCTTTCGAATCCTTGCTTCTCCATGAGGGTCTTCGTTCATAACGATCATCTCTACTCCTTCTCTCTCTTGGTGGTGATTCTTCTCTTCTACTTCTTCTCTTTGGAGAATCTTCTCTTCTTTTGTAGGGTGCCGTACACTCATTGGAATAGTGTCGGGTCTCCCACAATGTAACAATTGCGCTCTCGACTAGAAGATCTTTTGTCATTGTAGGACCTTGACTTAGAGCTTCTTTCTTTGCTTCTACTCTTGTAGAATTTGTTGAAGTTCTTCACTATTAAGCTCAATTCTTCATTGAAGGTTTGTTTCTCACTTGATGATGTGGGGGCTTCACATGAGGCTTTGTAAGCACCACTAGACTTGTTGTGAAGTTCCTCCTTATCCTTGAGTGACATCTCATGAGCAACAATTCTTCCAATGACTTCCGTTGGCTTGAGATCTTTGTAATTTGGCATCATTTGGATCAATGTGCACACGATATCATATTTTCCA
>JAHIAM010004692.1:0-41945 GCA_021605205.1 Aegilops longissima
GGGTTACTAGGAAGTTCACGTAAGAACTTTCGTTACTTTACATGGATGCAGCGTTATCGTACAAACTAAAATCCACCACCACGACAAGTCACTAATGGGCAAATAAGTTTTGAGTCTCTGGCCACTTGATGTTTCAAAAACAAATTCAACTTCTGCGGAGACTTTGTCATTTAGGCTTAGATGCTTGCTTTGTGATCAACACGCCATTCATTGTTAGCCAAAGAAGCAAACCTCATTACCTTGAGCACACTTGCCTCGAACAAAGAATCTGGCCAATTTAATCTCAGATGTGCTGCCTCGGTAGTCGATCAAATCAATTTACGTAAGATGGAGATCAAGGCATTGACTGACATTTTTTCACTTTAAGGTCTTTTTTATACGCAAAGAAGAGAACATATTAGAGCAGCTGGCTGCATAAGATTGCCGTGTCATCAAGAGGTACCAATATCATTCGCTCATACGATAGGGTTGGTTGGCTAGTGATATTTTCCTCTCTCTCTCTCTCCCTCTCTCTCTCTCTCTTTCTGTTTCCTCTCATTTAACTAGGAGCACGTGAAGAGCTTGGGCATTGTTGCCTTCCACTATGTGGCGATGCCATATTTACAAAAGTATGCCACATAATACGCATCGATGTCAAATCAAAAGATTTTGGCACCACTCTCGTGATGTGAGAGAGTTGGCACCGCTGTGCACACAGACCCACATGTATAAACAAATCAATCAAACCAACTACACCAGCCTCTCACTCTCCCAAACAAATGTTTTTTTATTGCCTCAGTCCTCTCTCACGCTGTGTTTTCATTGCGTGAGTTAATTTCAACTTGCCGAAGCAAAGTAGGTGCTCAGTTAGGGCACCGGTGAGCAATGGAGGGCATCGATGCCAAATGCATCACAAGTGAATTTGGCACATGTTTTGGCCTACATAGCCCACTTTTGTACTCCCTCAGTCCCAAAATTCTTGTCTTAAATTTGTCTAAATCTGGATGTATCTAGTTACATTTAGTGTTAGATACATCCGTATCTAAACAAATGTAAGACAAAATTTTGGAGACGGAAAAACTCTAAATATTTAGTATAAAATTTTGACCATAGATTTACCTAAGAAAATGCCAATGCATGTCACTAAAAATTACACCATTTGAAATTATGTTCAAATCTGAATCCAGATATAGTTCTTAGTGACATGCATTAACATTTTGTCGATTAAATCTATGGTCAAATTCTGATACTACAAAATTGGAAGAGTAAACCAGGACGGAGGTAGTACTTGCCCTTAGGGTAACCACGAGAGTTCTTGGAGTAGTCTAAGTTACTTTCCACTATTACTAGCCTAGGCTACTATAGTAGTACAACATAAAAATGATCCGGTGATCACGTGAAAAATACTAAAACATTTCTTTCGGTGCGGTGCGTAGATGTAGTTTTGAACACTACACTTGTCATCGTAATTTGGGAAAATTACGAAAAAATTGAAACTATGTTGTGATTACCGTTTACTAATAGGAAAGAAGTTTCACCTCGATGAGTAGCTTCTCCGTGCATGGAAAGCATGTAAGGAATCCAACAACTTGATCCAGTTGGGGCCGATAGATTTTAGTGCTAAGATCTTCCTTTTGTGCATGGGTAGGTCAAGCTTGTAGGAATCATTTTACGGAAGGCGGTCGTAAATACATCAAGAAGAAATTTAAAAATGTGAATTTCAAGAAGGCGGAGAAGAAGATTGGTGATGTACACGAGCGATTCGGATCAATAAAGAGTTAGGAGAATTTGGCGAGCCAGTACACCAATCTTTGTCAATTTGGTAGCGTCAATGACCCTGATTTTGTTGGACCTTCTAGATCCGATACAAGCAATCTCTCAAGGAAAGGCGCATTCTCAATGACCATAACGTGGAACAGCTGGAGTGATCTCTTCCCAATTGATGTCTTGTTGCGGGTCCAACAAGACACATAAATCCATCGGAGATTAAATCGAGGCGATGTGGGCTAATGAACACGTGGATCTGCTCAAGGCGAAGGTACTCAAGCGCTGATACAGCTGCGGGCAGGTGCTCCATAGCCTTCTTGAGATGATAACGTCAAAGAGGTCAAGCTGCTTGAGTTGAGGAGAAGAAGGCGGTATGGCGTGTCAGGGAAGATAGCAGGAGCTGAAGTGGCGCGGCGCAAGCGTTGGCGTGGCGAACGCGAACGACGGCGAAGGCGACATCGTCCAGCTTCAAGCTGAGCTCCTCGAGCTGATCTAGAGGCGGGGATAGAACCACTCGTCGAACTTGGGTTGGACCTTGCGGTTGAGTCTGCGAACATCACGGATGTCAAAGGCGTCTGGCTGGCCCAAGGTGCGATGAAAGGATCTTGGAGGCTATGCCATGCGTTTACAATCCCGTCCACGAGGCAGGCTGTCGGCGGTGTGAGTTGAGGGCCTTGGCGCCAAAGGCGCCACCGCCCGAAGCAGGCTGGTCCGCCGCAGCAGATTTGGTGGGAGGAGGCCGATGATGACAAAGCGACATGTCGTCGGGAGGCTCTTGATGAAGTCGAGCTCGCGGATCGGTTTTAGCTCGGCGGCCTCCGCTTGTTGGCTGCCTCGCCGTCCATCTCAACCGTGGCGATGCCCGGTGTACGATGTCTTTGGTGTGTGTTGTGTGCTTTGGGTGTGCTGTGAGTCGTCATACATGCATGCCGCCCATGGTGGTGGTGGTGTGTGCCTGAGTCGTCCTTGGCGCAAGAAGTTTGTCCTCAATCGCCCTCAATTTACTAGCGTGCGGGGTGCTACCTCAGTGGTTTCAACTTTGTTTCCTTCACGCATGTCGAGATGGGCCTCTAGTTTACTTATTTTCACCCTTGCCACATGGGCAGCACACCAAGATCTGAGAACACGAGTGACAACGCAGCATGTGGATTGGTTGACAGTCAACTAAACAATATCTGAGCTATCTGCTGACACAATGGCGTATAATCCATCGATATAGAGAGTTGAGTGAGAGGGAGGCCCGTGAGAGATAGCGAGAGAGAGAGAGAGAAGAGCTACTCCCTCCGTTCGATAATGTAGTTACAACATTTTTTAAAGTCAAACTTTTGAAACTTTGAACAAGTTTATAAAGAAATTACTCATATCGGCAATACCAAAGATAAATGATAGTATGAAGTAAGTACATGTTGTGATGAATCTAATGATCGTTCAGGATGTAAATGTTTTCTCCATATACCTAGTCAAACTTTTACGACGTTTGACTTTTCAAAACATCCATATGCTTATGGGCGTGATAGAGTCCTAAAGAGAGAGAGAGAGAGAAAAAGTGTGTGTGTGTGTGTGTGAAAGAGACATGGACAGCACCACGATAAAAGTGGAGAAAAAGCGCAGCGTGTCTTATGCAAACATATCACACATGCATCTTCGACAAGCGGAGGCAAGGTGAGGAGATAGTGTGTGGTTGTTTGGAACAAGAGAGAGAAGACCCCTATGCGTGGCCAAGAGGGTCGACAAACAAGGGAGAGAGGTCGAGAGAGGCGTCTGGAGAAAATGCGGACATGGGGAGGAGAGAGTGTATGTTTGTCATAGAGATCCCTGGAGATCGTGATGGGACTACATGGGTGGGAGATCGAGTGACAAGGTGTGTGGCGATAGAAGATGCCGAGAGATATCGAGATAGGCGTATGGATGGAAGGAGACAATCGTGTGTTCACGATGGCTAGTAAGAGATAATCATACTTAGGAGGGGGATTGCTTGCGCCTATGTCCCTGTTTGGATACTCTAACTTTCAGTTAGAGGTTAGAGTTAACTTCTAACCTGAACTAACTCTAAGTAAAGAGGTGTTTGGATGGCAGGGTTAGATGGAGCCAGCGGATCAGTGAGGCACCTTCACCGGCGGTGCGAGAGGGAGGAGGAGAGGGCGAGAAGCTTCAAGGAAGTGGGGTGGGATCTGCTGCGGGGAGGCGAGAGAAAAAAGTGTTTATTAGTGGTCAGAGAAGAACTAAGCAAATAAGCACCTCTTGGATGGGTTAGTTTTTTGGATGGGTTAGATGCATCTAACCTAAACTAACCCTCCTCTTTGGATCTTTTTGGGTTAGTTGACTCCAAACTAACCCAAACTAACTCTAACCCATGGATCCAAAGCAGGCCTATGATGGAGTGAGGATTATGGTACTTAGGGGTGCGTGTCACATGGAGATAGAACAAGGCGGAGAGTGTTGGATGGGTCTATATGTATGGCCTTGACCGAACATGTGTATGTGAACCAGGGGAGATATAAGGCCCGTTTGGCTTGCGTCGTGAGCATCTTTGCGTGGCTTTGGGGTTGTGGCTAGATTTCATACTGCGCTTGTTTGGTTGCTCTGATTGTGAAAAATAACGCCCTCTGGGCTGGGTTCCTGCACTTTAATTAGTCTGGCTGAACTCCGGACAACGCAAGTAACTTGGCCCAGCGACCAATTTGAGCAGCTTTGTGCCGTGCACAGTGCATTAATGTAGCCCGCGAGGCTAACGACAACATGGATGGATATTAGCATTAAATAATTGATGCATGGATTGATTGATGGGGCGTCGATGCTTTGCACGGCCCGAGGCATGAACCAAACACTTGACACCACACAAGCCTGGCGAGGAAGAAATATTTTACATCTCACGTCCACACAGGCGATACCGACCATCAAGGCATGATGGTCAGGTCCGCGAACAAAGCTGACCAATAAAGTTTGAGAGAGATTGAGGAGCCCGATAAGGCTGAGTGGTGTGTCGGATAGGTGAGAGGAAAGAGATATTCCATCCGCTCGATAATGCGGTGCATGTAAATTTTTAGAAGTCAAACTTTGGAAACTTTGATCGAGGTTTACATAAATGTTATTTATATCTACAATGCCAAAGATACATCATACAAAACTACATCTCATGGTGAATCTAATGGTATATGTTTGCCGTACTAGATGTAATTCTTTTCTCCGTACATGTTCAAACTTTGTGATGTTTGACTTTTCAATAAATCTATGTGCTATGGGCGGAGGTGAGTGCCTCGGTCGAGGAGCAGATCAAGTGCGTGTGAAGGAGAATGAGTAAGTGTGCAAAAAGAGTATGTGTGTGAAAGAAAGTGACAACAAATGATAAATTAGAGAGAGTGTGTGTTTTTAGTTTCTTATCTGAACATATTACGCATGCATCTCCGAGATGGAAGCGGCGAGGAGATACGAAGATAGCTAGTGTGTGTGATTGTTTGCAGCGAGAGAGACACCCATGCACATGTCAATAGAGGTCAGGCCAACAAGGAAAAAAGGTCGAGAGGGACACATGGATGGCATGGACACATGGGGAGGGAGAGAGGTGTGTTTGTGATAGAGATTCCCTCGAGATCGTGAGGGACTATATGGGTGGGAGATCGAGTGCGTCTGCGATAGAAAGATGCCCGAGAGAAATCGAGATAGTCCATGCACATGTTTGTGATGGAGACTAAGATTAGCTAGTCATATACATATAGGGGGGACTGCGTGTGCCTACAATTGAGTGGGAGACCATCATACTTGGCTAGCTGGGCATGAGGAGATTGTGTGTGTGTGTGCGTGTGAGATGGAGAGAGAACGATGGAGAAAGATAGAGTTTTAGATGGGCCTATTGAGTGCGAGTGAGATATGCATGTGTATGTGTGACCAGTGGATGGAGAGTTTGAGAGAGGGGGAGAGCTCAGGGCGACATAGTGGTGCGTGAGAGAGTTCACGGGCAAAGCCAAGGAATTTGTGTGCGTCGATGAGTGCACCAAGATATCTAGCTTGGACTAGCAAAGTATCATACATAGTGTCTGAGAGAGACCTATAGATGGTGTATATATGAGTGCGGCCTGAAAGACCCCCCACACACACAGAGAGAGAGAGAGAGAGAGAGAGAGAGGACCAACAAGGTTTTTGTGTCGGATCGTGCGATAGAATTGAAGATTGTCGGCGAGAGAGTGAGAGAGAGAGAGAGAGAGAGAGAGAGAGTGAGAAAAAGTGTGTGTGCTGTGTGAAAGAGACATGGACAGCACACGATAAAAGTGGAGAAAAAGCGTCGTGTCTTATGCAAACATATCACACATGCATCTTCGACAAGCGGAGGCAAGGTGAGGAGATAGTGTGTGGTTGTTTGGAACCGAGAGAGGAAGACCCTATGCGTGGCCAAGAGGGTCGACAAACAAGGGAGAGTCGAGAGAGGCGTCGGAGAAAATGCAGACATGGGGAGGAGAGAGTGTATGTTTGTCATAGAGATCCACGGAGATCGTGATGGGACTACATGGGTGGGAGATCGAGTGACAAGGTGTGTGGCGATAGAAGATGCCCGAGAGATATCGAGATAGGCGTATGGATGGAAGGAGACAATCGTGTGTTCTGATGGCTAGTAAGAGATAATCATACTTAGGAGGATTGCTTGCGCCTATGTCCCTGTTTGGATACTCTAACTCAGTTAGAGGTTAGAGTTAGATTCTAACCTGAACTAACTCTAAGTAAAGAGGTGTTTGGATGGCAGGGTTAGATGGAGGCGGATCTGGTGAGGCACCTTCACAGGCGGTGCGAGAGGGAGGAGGAGAGGGCGAGAAGCCGAGGAAGTGGGGTGGGATCTGCTGCGGGAGGCGAGAGAAAAAGTGTTTATTAGTGGTCCAGGAAGAACTAACAAATAAGCACCTCTTGGATGGGTTAGTTTTTTGGATGGGTTAGATGCATCTAACCTAAACTAACCCTCCTGTTTGGATCTTTTGGGTTAGTTGACTCCAAACTAACCCAAACTAACTCTAACCCATGGATCCAAGCAGAGCCTATGATGGAGTGAGGATTATGGTACTTAGGGGTGCGTGTCACATGGAGAGAGAACAAGGCGGAGAGTGTTGGATGGGTCTATATGTATAGCCTTGGCGAGACATGTGTATGTGTGAACGAGGGAGATATAAGGCCCGTTTGGCTTGCGTCGTGAGCATCTTTTGCGTGGCACAGGGTTGTGGCTGGATTTCATGCGCTTGTTTGGTTGCTACCTGTGAAAAAAAAAGCCCTCTGGGCTGGGTTCCTGCACTTTAGTGCTTTGGCTGAACTCCGGACAACTTTGCAAGTAGCCTGGCCCAGCGACCAATTTGAGCGCTGGCCGTGCTGGTTGTGTGTACAGGCTAACAACAACATGGATGGATATTAGCATTAAATAATTGATGCATGGATTGATTGATGGGGCGTTGATGCTTTGCTGGCCGGGCATGAACCAAACACTTGACACCACACAAGCACGGCGGGAAGAAATATTTTACATCTCACGTCCACACCGGCGTACCGACCATCAAGGCATGAGGTCAGGTCACGAACCAAACTGACCAATAAAGTTTGAGAGAGATTGAGGAGCCCGATAAGGCTGAGTGGTGCGTCGAGATAGCTGAGAGGAAAGAGATATTCCATCCGCTCGATAATGCGGTGCATGTAAATTTTTAGAAGTCAAACTTTGGAAACTTTGATCAGGTTTACGCAAATGTTATTTATATCTACAATACCAAAGATACATCATACAAAACTACATCTCATGGTGAATCTAATGGTATATGTTTGCCGTACTAGATGTAATTCTTTTCTCCCGTACATGGTCAAACTTTGTGATGTTTGACTTTTCAATAAATCTATATGCTATGGACGGAGGTGAGTGCCTCGGTCGAGACAGATCAAGTGCGTGTGAAGGAGAATGAGTAAGTGTGCAAAAGAGTATGTGTGTGAAAGAAAGTGACAACAAATGATAAATTAGAGAGAGTGTGTTTTTCGTTTCTTATGCGAACATATCACGCATGCATCTCGAGATGGAAGCGGCGAGGAGATACGAAGATAGCTAGTGTGTGATTGTTTGCAGCGAAGAGACACCCACAGCACATGTCCAATAGAGTCGGCCAACAAGGAAAAAAGGTCGAGAGGGACACATGGATGGCATGGGCGCATGGGGAGGGAGAGAGGGTGTGTTTGTGATAGAGATCCCTCGAGATCGTGAGGGACTATATGGGTGGGAGATCGAGGGAGTGCGTCTGCGATAGAAAGATGCCCGAGAGAAATCGAGATAGACCATGCACATGTTTGTGATGGAGACTAAGATTAGCTAGTCATATACATATAGGGGGACTGCGTGTGCCTACAATTGAGTGAGAGACCATCATACTTGGCTAGCTGGGCATGAGATTGTGTGTGTGTGTGCGTGTGAGATGGAGAGAGAGCGATGGAGAGAGATAGAGTTTTAGATGGGCCTATCAGTGCAGTGAGATATGCATGTGTATGTGTGACCAGGTGGATGGAGAGTTTGAGAGAGGGGGAGAGCTCAGGGCGACATAGTGGTGCGTGAGAGTTCTGGGCAAGAGCCAAGGAATTTGTGTGCGTCTGATGAGTGCACCCAAGATATCTAGCTTGGACTAGCTAGAGTATCATACATAGTGTCTGAGAGAGACCTATAGATGGTGTATATATGAATGCGAACTAGAAAGACCCCCACACACACACAGAGAGAGAGAGAGAGAGGAGAGGGACCAACAAGGTTTTGTGTGGGATCGTGCGACAGAATTGAAGATTGTCGAGAGTGAGAGAGAGAGAGAGAGAGAGAGAGAGAGAGGAGGAGTCGGGAGAGGGGAGGTCGCGTTTTATGCATCAAAGACTGATATAAACTTGCATTCAAATATTTAAATTGGAGAACATGTTATGCGCAATCACACATGAACGGATATATCGTATATCAAACAAGTTCATTAATTTGACTTTCAACATGTTCATGGAGTACTATAATCTTGTACAACATGCTACTCGATTGAGGTGTTCAATTTTGGATTTAGTTCACTATTTTGACCTCTTGAGCAGGCTAGTTCATTGAATCGAGATATTTCATTTTGGGTTTGATTCGCGTTTTGAGTGGGTCAACTATTTGTCATATAGTAAATCGCGCTAGCGAGCATGTAAAACACATTACTCCGAGCATCATCTCTCCATCTAAAAAAAGTGGCAAGCTAATATTTCAAAATTTGATTCGAATCGACTTGGTAAGGTGAGCGTGGATGCTCGTTCTCCCAAAATTTGAGCGAACCGTTAAACATCCTCTCTGCTCGATGGAATTAGCAGAGCAAATAAATGGGAGGCAGCGAAATTACCGTCCTATGTGGGACACGCATCAATTGGCCGTTGTACATCGAGGTAGGTTAAGTAACTTCATCCAAGCGCCTTCTCCTCGGCGAAAATGACATGTGCGAATAATTCATAAACCATGGTCGGCAAAACCGCTCTCCTACTTGAAATAGCTCGCCCACTATTTCAAAACACGCTCTCCTCGCTTGAAATCGCTCGCGCCCACTATAGTTCAAAACCGCCCTCCTGCTTGAAATCGCTCCGCCCACTATTTGGGGAGAAGCAAAGTTACTCTACTATCCCGACCCTCGTTACAGACCCAAGCCGAGAAGCCTATAGGCAAGGGTAGGCTGTAACTCCCCTCACATTTAGACAAATCGTCCGTAAGACATGGTTCCTCCCTCCCAATCCCCCCGCCCCATTCATACCTCGTGGGCTCAAATCACCTTCTCCCAGAGGCTCCCTTCTCCCGAGCCTGAAACCTCAGCCCCACCTCCATGGCGCCCCACCACACCAATTTCACAGCCGCCCTCCTCCCTAATGCGGAGGCGCTGTCCAATTGCCGTCGTGCCTTGGGCGTGTGCCTCTTACTCCGTCTTCTTGGTGCTGCCTCGGCAGCGGACGCGTGAACCGTCTGGGCGATTCACCCGCCGTTGTTCACGGCGCGGGCAACTCAACCGGATCCGTCCGAGTCTGGCGCTGCTTCAGCGTAGCCGTCGACCGTCGCGACATCGCTCTTTCCTGCCGCGGTCACCACCGCCAGCAGGCCCGGCCTCACCGACTTCGGCAGCTGGACCTGCCTACTTCACCATGCCGCCGGATAGGTGCACCCTCATCTCAAATCACTTTATTTAGGCGTCGGTTGTCTGAATTTTATTACAGGCCAATCGATTCCCAATGGGAAGCAGCACCCCTCGGCGGCGGAGCTCCTAGGCTGCTGGTTGGCTGGTGTCTAACGTAAGGTGCGGGGCCGCAAGTTCGCTGTGAGCGGCTTAGATGGCTATCTTTTAGAGTTGCGTGGGTTGAAAGTCTGCCGCGCGGATCTGGATGATGAAGTCTTTGTGGATTGGCGAGGCGGCGCAACCTGACGGTCACGGTGGGGGCGAGGCGGGGTTTTGGCGGGCCCACAGACGGCGGAGGCAGGCTGCTCTGCCGTTGGTCGCTGGCTCTTGAGGAAGATTCGAATAGTGTCGGCCGGGAGGCACAAGGCGGCCATCAAGCCATCCGGCGTGGATCGGACGATACCAAAATAAAATAAAATCGTGTGACCCCAATTTAGTCTTGATCAGCAGGCGTGTGACCACTCTCGTACCTTCTGTTGATCTCTTAGTGTATTTCTTGGATCAAAGAGATATATCGTTCTTAACATTATCGTTATCGCATCTTGAGACACGTCTTCCGACTCACGTAGCTGCTCCAACAAGGAAGCATACACGGAAGGAACTATAGTCCCCACTCAGCAGTTCCTGCATCGAATGCGCGTGCCCGACATGGACAGCCACAACAAGCTGCAGGGCCATCGACAAGTCAGCACATGATGCTCACTCCTATGGATGGCAGCGGATAGGTTGTACCCTCATCTTACTTGTGTGCAACATTTATGGCTTTGTTATTCATCTAAGCATGGAAAATAGATCATCACATTTCACTGTATATTCATGCTGATCTCTTACGGGTCTTGTTAGGAGTTCACGCTGTTCCATAGTTCAGCTAAGATACTTGTTCTTTAGGTAACGTTGTTCCATAGTTATCATCCATCAGCCAATGCTATCCCACAGGCTGGTGATTATAGTATTATACCACTTCTAGTATTACCTATGTTGTTCTTTAATACTTTTGTGTGCCATCTAGTTAATCTCAGTACAAATGATACATATTACGTAGCTTTCATCATGTTCTCCCTTTAGTTTATGAGACACTGTTGCTGCTAGTTAACCCCAGTCCTACTATTTATGTAAGTCTCCTCTGAGGCACTCATTTACATAAATCTAACTACTAGTTGTCTTCCATGCATGTCGAGATATAATTGCACACTTGATATATCCACAAGAACCTCACGGAGCAATGTAAAGGCCAATAAACTTGATGTCAATGATACCCAATATGATGGAACATGTAAAGGCAGTTCTTGAAGACTTGCGAAAGATGATGAATCCTCTTCACCCACAAGGTCCTTGCTCTAACTTGGCACGTGATATGGGTACAACATGCATATAATGTCTGGAGTGTATCTACTCTGTTGCAATGCCATGTGCTTAGCATGCTGATCATGCATGTAAATATGTCATGCCTTCCTGTTTTTGAGTACCTATTCCATTCATGATAACATGTTTTCAAATTCAAATCTTGTCATTCTACTCTATCGCAATGCCATCTGCTTAATTTGGACATCATGCTACGAATATCTTATGCATTGTTATTCATCGGTATGTACTTCATCATCTGCCATACCATGTTTTTTACATTGAAGTGTTGTTCTAGTGCTCTGTTGCAATGCCATCTTATTTCCCAATCATACACATGTATGTTGCCTTAGTTATTTACATGCGTATTCCGCTAGCATATAGTTTTACATTCAACTAGTTTTTTTCTTTGTGTTGTCTGTCGTATCCTAGCTCTTACACCATACTCCCTCCGTCCGGATTACATGTTGCGAAATGGATAAAAAGGATGTATCTAGAACTGAAATACGCCTAGACCCATCCATTTTTTCGGATGGAGGAATACATGTCAATATGTCATGCCTTTCTATTCTTGATACCTATTCCATCTCTCTGTTATGCATGTTTTATAATTAAAGCACCATTCTTCTATACAAGGCATGCAAGGGAAAGCGACTATGTTAGAATCTGAAGGGTTACAAACAAGGCCTTTGCAAAAGATCCAAGCCGGAGATAATAAACCAACTCCGGTTTTTATAGATCTTGCTCCGGCACAAGAAACCCAACTCCTACTAATAATAAGCAGATTCCGGTGGCCAAAGAACTAGTCCGCTCGATCGAGCAAAAATATGTCAACTCAATTCTAAGAAGCGTGTGCGTATCCTTGCATCATGAAATTTTATAGCATCTGATCATATTTTCTACATGTTTCTTACCCATCTCTCTTTTAGAAAATAAGCTTGAGATAGAAGAATTTCTGCAATGGTATCGTTTATGAGGAAAGATTCTTGCAGAATTCTCGTGCTCCAATGTAGATGTAAGTACCTGTTGTATATCACTATATTTTTACATCAGCATGTATTTTGTTAATCGGCGTGAATCAACCTTTATCGATCTAAATTTAGTTGTAGCAAAATGTATGATTAAAGGCCACAATGTTGATTTTGTAAGGAAAACTGCTGGTAGTTTTGCATCTGAGCTACATGAGTGTACTATCTCATATCGGTGGGTTTGAATACTTTGGTTCTGCAGTGGGTTTTTCGGTGTTTTTCTTGTGTTGTCTGTCGTATCCTAGCTCTTACATCATACTCCCTCCGTCCGGATTAAATGTCACGAAATGGATAAAACTGGATGTATCTAGAACTGAAATCGCCTAGACCCGTCCATTTATTTCGGATGGAGGAATACATGTCAATATGTCATGCCTTTCTATTCTTGAGTACCTATTCCATCTCTGCTGTAGCATGTTTTATAACTGAATCACCATTCTTCTATATAAGGCATGCAAGGGAAAACGACTATGTTAGAATCTAAAGGGTTACAAACCAGGTCTTTGCAAAAGATCCAAGCGCCAGGAGATAATAAACCAACTCCATTTTCATAGATCTTGCTCCGGCCGAGAGAAACCCAACTCCCGCGATAATAAGCAGATTCGGTGGCCAAAGAACTAGTCGCTCGATCCGCAAAAGAATGTCAACTCCATTCTAAGAAGCGTGTGCGTATCCTCGCATCATGAAATTTTATAGCATTCGATCATATTTTCTACATGTTTCTTACCCATCTCTCTTTTAGAAAATAAGGTTAAGCGATAGAAGACTTCCTCCATTGGGATCGTATTAGGAAAATATCTTGCGTGAATTCTCGTGCTCCAATCTGATGTAAGTACTGTTGTATATCACTATATTTTACATCAACATGTATTTTGTTAATCGGCGTGAATCTAACCTTTATCTGATCTAAAATTAGTTGTAGCAAAATGTTAAAGGCGCCAATGTTGATTTTGTAAGGAAAACTGCACAGTAGTTTTGCATCTTGAGCTGCATGAATGTACTATCTCATATCACGCACATTCTTGAATTGTAGTGCTTCTCTGGTTGCCCATTCATTCATTGTGTCAATGTTGCTTTCGTACTACCTTACGGCTGATGATAGCTGTGCCATATTGTGTTAATTTGGTGTAGGCTAGTTGCCCAAGCGTTCGTTGTGTCAATGTTGCTTTCCTATTATCGACTTGGCCAATGATAGCAATGCTAGTGTGTTAATTTTGTGCGAGGCTCTTTGAAGATAAGAAGACAAACTCGAAAACAGCAAAGGCAACCCCATTGTTTCTTTCCGATAAATCTAGGCCAGGTAATATGGCAATAACTCATGATTAATCTGTTTGGTTCCGTCCTAATTTATGTTATGATGCGGTGGTGAGACACTCTCCACTATCAATAATACAAGCTGCCAAAATCGCCATCTGAATCATTAGGTATCCTCATCTCGAATGCAATGGAATAAATGTATGTTTGTGAACCAATTAATGGCTGAAGCAATGATGGAAATGGTGGATGAATCGGAGGTGCGAGTCGTGCGACACAACAAGCTGATCAATGTTTTCGAGAGGCAGTGTAGCAAAGCGAAGAACTTGCCCACATGCTTATAGGCGTCATCATCTTTGAGGTTGCAGATTGTGGCGTTGTAGATGGTTAGGTTCTGCTCATTTATTTGCCTTGGCATCAATCTTTGATTGCCCGTGGATGTAATTTCTGTAATATATCTTTGGATGTGCAGCGTTATTCCTGTATGCCGTACCTTTGCGTGATCGGTTTTGGTCACTGTGCATAATTGCTCGTCGTAATGGGCTCAAATTATCTAATTTGGCCTAAAGACATGTACGAACTTTAGTGGGCCCATTAAGTTAATGGGCGTTACTAAACGAAAGTTAATGGTCGGCCCTCTTACCTCCGGGTCGTTAACGAGCCGACATCGAGCGAAGCAACGGTGGCCCCAATTTATTTCACGGGCGTTAACGGGCCGTTACTAAGTTTGGGCTACATATGGCCCAACTATCTTTGTAGGCCTTTAGCAGGCGAAAGAGGCAATGAGCTTATCTTGGACCATGAAGACCATGGGCGCTAAGAGGCGAAAGTCGGTCGTATTGTAAATGGCCCAAGCGTGTTGTGGGCCTTTAGCGAGCGAAAAGAAGCCGGGCTGGTATTGGACCATGAAGGGCATGGGCGTTAAAGGGCCAAAACTAAGGTCCGACTACAAATGGCCCAACTCATTTATGGTCCGTTAACGGGCGAAAGTCACACAGGGCGGAATTATTTAACACTTAAATGGGTCGCTAAAGGCCAAAACTCAGGTCCGACTAAAATGGCCCAAGCTGATTTATGGGCCGTCAGCAGTGAAAGTGACACGGGCAGAAAATTATTTAACACTTAAATGGGCAGCTAAAGGCGAAACTCAGGTCCGACAACAAATGGCCCATCAGATTTATGGGCCGTCAGCAGTGAAAAGACACCGGGCGGAAACTAGCCCAACATTTAAATGGGTGGCTAAAAGGCGAAGATGTACATCACGAAAATTGGCCCATCCATTAAATGGGCGTTAACGGGCGAAATCTCATCGGGCGATATTGAGCCCAAATATATAGCGAGTGTTAGCGGGCTCGAGCCGACGATGGGCTGCAATGGTGTCAAATCTTTAACGGGCGTTGGCGGGCGAATTGGCTCATCTCGTATGGGCCATGAGCTTAAATGGACCTGACACAAGTAGGCCTTATATGGGCTGGCCTGCTAATTTTTACTGGGCCGGCCTTTTCACAGGAATGGGCCTCTGTTGGGACGTGCCATGTGTTGACGTACCATAGGCGTCTTCCGTCCAATGAGTGGATGACATCTGTCCCAGCGGTGAGCGACACGTGTTTCCTCCGCCAATGATGATTTTACCGTGGAAAATCCCCATTGGTCGGGGCATTAGCAGGTTATCGGATCAAAACCCGACCCGATAAGCAACGGCGTTCCGTTATGGTGGATGCCGCGTGTCGGTCACCCTTGGCGAAAGCACTTACGTGATCGCGATTTATCGTCATGGAAGTGGAAACTTCGTGATGATAATTTTGGTAATGTCATGGAACACTTCTATGACAGCACATGTATGACTATCTTGATTCTTTCATAAATTTGTCATGGATGTACATGCATGACAAAAAATGCGACCTACTGTGACAAACACGTATCATCACGGAAGTGTATTTTTTTTGTAGTGTATCCTCAAATAGAATCATTAAACAAGCAAACATATGCAAACAATGCAAACATAACAGCAATCTGCTAAAACAGTATAGTCTGTAAAGAATGCAAGATTCATAATATTTCCCTAACGCAAACATTATGAAATTCTAGCACCTTTGTATAAAATTTATCAGAGCTTATTATTCAAAAAGTTTCAACATTTTATCATATTCTGGCTTTTCTAGGGATTTTTTGCAACAACGATAAACTTTCTATTTTGAAACAGCAACATGTATACTTGCAAAATAAGCATGGTAAAGGCTATCCTTGACATTTTTATTGAAAATAGAGATGCAAAACATTATTCCAAATAACAGCAAGCAAGTACTAACAAAATAAAATGACGCTCCAAGCAAAACACATATCATGTTGTGAATAAAAATATAGCTCAAGTAAAGTTACCGATGAGCGAAGACAAAGAGGGGATGCCATCAGGGCATCCCAAGCTTAAACTCTTGGTTGTCCTTGAATATTACCTTGGGGTGCCTTGGGCATCCCAAGCTTAAACTCTTTGAGGGAGTCTGGATTATGGGGTATCCGGACAGCGGACTATATACATCGTCCGGACTATTGAGCGTGAAGATACAAGACTCAAGACTTTGACCCGTGTCGGATGGGACTTTCCTTGGCGTGGAAGGCAAGCTTGGCGATCCGGATATTATACTTCCTTCCTTGTAACCGACTCCATGTAAACCCTAGCCCTCTCCGGTGCCTATATAAACCGGAGAGGTTGAATCCTAGAAGGCCGATCACAATTACAATCATACCATTATAGGCTAGCTTCTAGGGTTTAGCCTCTACGATCTAAGTGGTAGATCTACTCTTGTACTACCCATATCTTCAATATTAATCAAGAAGGAAGTAGGGTTTTACCTCCATCGAGAGGGCTGGACACAGGTAAACATCCGTGTCCCTTGCTTCGTGTTACCATCGGCCTAGACACGAGATCGGGACCCCCTACCGAGATAAGCGGTTTAGCACCGACATTGGTGCTCTCATTGAGAGTTCCTCACGTGCCGTTGCTACAAGGCTCGATGGCTCCTCTAGTCATCATCAACAACACGATCCAGTGAGACCTTTCCCCGGACAGACTTCATGTTGGCGGCCGCCTCTTGAGCGAACTCGCTTACCATCTGGAAGCGGATCGGCAGCTCGCCCACAGCCACGAGATCAAGTTGAAACCTGAACTACATGGCGAGACATTCGCGGAGACTTGATCTTGCGGATCCGGACCCTATACCGGGGCGTCGGATAGTCGCGGCGAACGGCTTAGACCTGCTTGTCGGACGAGCTCGAGTATCACCCGCGGTAGCCGGACCTAAATCCGGGCAGGCTGCGCTGCTGCCTTAGGAGCGGAGGATGGACCCGCCCATGGTCGCGCACTCATCGGCGGTGGAGCCGAACATAAGTCTTACCTCTGTGGTGACCTGTGACTCGAACCCGGTTCGTATCGAGCGCGGTTCGATCCGCGCACTCCCGAGCGGTCGAGCCAGGTTGGGCTCGGTAATGGAGTTCACCGCTGCGGATATCTTCGGCACTCGCCCTTGGCGACATCTTTGAACTCATTAAAGTCTCTCGCTTTGTCGGGAGGCTCTCGGTGAACTATGTCGGCTCGAGTGGGAGGCGAGCAATGAAGGTCGTTGCCCACCACCACCACTTCATTGCCACGATCGATCATTTAACGAGTCTTGGACTTGACTCCGAAGACATCGGCGGTATGGGCGGCGATGCGGGGAGAAGAACATGAACCACCGCTCCTTTGGCGGTGGACAGCCCCTCTTCCTATGATATATATATATGGTGGACACTCCGAAGAAACAAATGGCGATGAGGCAGCGGAGGATAAAACCTCGGGGAAAAAAGCAAAAAAGCGAGGCGTCGTCGGCCCGAGGAGGCGACAACAATCCGAATGGTGCGAAGAAGAATACAACCACTGATCAGCCCGCCTTGAGCAGGCGAGCAGGGAGGATGAGCAGGTCAGCCAAGAAGAGCGGTGACAGAGCGAATACCGGAGGAGGACAGCTACATCGCCCCTCCGAAGGCGAGATAAGCGTCGGTGGCAGCGAGTTCGGCGTGCTGAGGATCCCGTAGAAGCGGGGCGCTTCAGCGTGGCTTATAGCCCGCTGCGAGCCTGAAAAAAGCACACAGATAGATGGACTGAAGTCACGGCAGCCAAGGAATCGGGCTCGAGCACCATCGGTGACCGGCCACAGGTGGCGGGATAAAGCAACATATCAGTCCGCATACCAGCCAACACCCCACGCCAACATACTACGGCCGAGTAACAAAGCAGGACAGCCAAGATCGATCTACGGATCGTGAGGCGCGCCTCGGCCTGTGCGGCGACCGTCACGCGGATACACCTTCAACAAGTCCGGCGGGCGAACATAGCCACCGAGCAATTCGACCTGCGTAGCCACATAGCCAACGCAGGCGCGCGCACCCCTCTACTTCACTAGCGAAGTAATGGATCATGAATTCCCGAAGGGTTCAAACCCGTAAACATCGAATCATACGATGGCACTGCAGACCCATGATATGGATCGAAGATTTCCTTCTCCACATTCACATGGCCCGGAGGCGATCTACATGCCATCAAGTATCTTCCCTTAAGCTCAAAGGACCAGCTCGGCCTTTGGCTAAACAGCCTTGCCGGCAAATTCCATTGGCGGTTGGGAAAACACGGAAGGCGCATTCCTCGACAACTTCCGGGGCACATATGTGCGACCACCAGACGCTGATGACTTGAGCCACATTACTCAACAGCCCGGAGAGTCAGCCCGGAAATTCTATACTCGGTTCCTAACTAAAAAGAACCAAATAGTCGACTGTCCGGACGCCGAAGCCCTGGCGGCTTTTAAGCATAATATTCGTGACGAGTGGCTCGCTCGACACCTCGGCCAGGAAAAACCCAAGTCCTTGGCAGCTCTCACAACACTAATGACCTGCTTTTGCGGGCGAGGACAGTTGGTTGGCTCGCGGCAGCACTCGCCACATACGGCGAGTTCGGATGGCGCGACAATAGCGGCAAGCCCGCGGCGTAGCAGACATAAGCGGCGGAACAACGGCGACATTCTGAAACACGATAGTTAACGCGGATTCGATAGATCAAGCCGGTCGATGGAAGAAGCCGTTCAAAAAAACAATCGAGGACCGTCCGATCGGGCGCATCTTTGGGCGCTTCGTGCCAAATTCATGGCACCGGACAAGCCGATAACCACACCAATAGAGATTGCTGGGTATTCAAATAGGCGGCAAAATAAGCGCTGAAGACAAGGACAAGAGGCTGCTGCAGCGATGACAAGGGCCCGGCGTCCAAACACGGGGGACGGAAAAATTCCCCACCCCGGTGAAAGCGGTCAACATGATCTCGCACACACATCACCAAGCGGGAGCAGGCGGGCACTACGGGGCGTCTATGTGATGGAGCGATCGCCCCAAATTCAACCCATGGTCAGCATGCGATCACCTTTGATCGTGGGATCACCCTACTAGCATCCGTCCGCGGCTCGGCCGCATTGTCCCTAGACCAATCATCGTGGATTCCACCTCACGCGTCCTTATGGATGGCGGCGGCAACTGGACCTGCTTTATCGGGACACGGTCGCAACATGGGCATTGACCCTTCAAGGATCAAGGCCACCAAAACCACCTTTAAAGGTGTGATTCACAGGTAGAGGCCCATTGCGGGCTCTATAACATTGGAAGTGGTCTTGGATCTCGGATAACTTCGAGCGAAGAGTTAATCTTGATATCGTCCCTTTCGCGATGGTTACCCGCCTTTGCTTGGGCGAACCGCATTAGCTAGATTCAATGCGGTACCACACTATGCATACCTCAAGCTCAAGATGCGAGGACCACGGGGTCATAAAAATGAGCGCAAATATGGACCGCTCTCTCGAATAGAAGAACATCTGCAGCCCTCGCATGGCGGAAGTACAATCGACCTCCTCCGACAAACCAATCCGGCGACAACAACTTCAAGCACCGTCAAGAAGTCAGGAGCACCCATAGCAGGATCATCGAGCACGCCAAAGGCGCGACTAGCAGTCCGGCCTCGCTTAAGCCCCATCAAAGCAGCATTACGTGCCGCGTACACAATTCGCACTCAAGATACCATGGGCGTGGCGGAGGTGCAACAACGACTCGATCAGCGGTCTTGGGATAACGCCTCATACCTTCATAACCGTCCTTCTTCTTTTTCAGGACATTGCTTTAGAGCAGCCTCTCCGGAAAAGCGGATTACGGACTTACATAGGAGAGAGGCCAAGGAGGCAACAGGCCGCGCCTGAAGGAAACACCAGTGGAATCTATTTACGATCGTTACTGACTGTTTTATATATCCATCTGTGACACCCCTGGATAGGACATGTTAAATAGTCCTATTTATCTCCGCTTAATGTATTAGTTGTAAACATAACGCAAGCGTATTTTCATCAATGGGAGATTATATCTAGCGTCAACTCATTATTCTTATTTGAGCATTTCTCTTACAAATGTCTCTTTCATATTGCATCCGTACACTTTAGTGCAGTCCGTTTACCGAGGCTTCCTATGGTGCCCGTTCTCGGCAACTAAAGTCTGAACACTTTAAGCGGTCGGCACCCGAACTTATAGCACTATATGCATCAGCTCTGGATCATGTCTTTGGTCTCTGATTGGATTAGCCCGGCTCCCTTGTTTTGGTACCTTACGTTCCGTTATATCGGCTAAGGTAGCACAGGGGAGAACTCTGCGATTGTGTCCCGATTCTTCGGACGAGCACCTCGATGAAAGCTGAAAACGGCCCGGCATGATGGCGAGAGCTGGTCGCTGTTCGAAGGTCTTAAAATCCTTAAAGATTTTTTCCGCTTTAAGCGATGAGTCGGCCTTGTCCGATTTAGGCGTATATAAGCGCCCCAATTGACCCTCCGATTTCTAGGGGCTTCGCGAAATTTAAAATTATAGACTTCTATGGCTAAGTGAAAGTTATGAAGCGCATAGTCCGATTGCCTTGTTACTGCGCGGATACCTCCTTAAGGGACCAAACATTTGGATAAAGTATCGGGTTTTCGAGAACACCCGGTACTAAATGCGTGAAGGTGAAGCGACGGTAGCCTACTTTCAAAATTTGATAAACAGCTGCACGGATGGTAATATTTTAAATCAAAGCAGTGCTACATAGCACAGCAACTCCGTCCTTAAACTCTGGCGTGGCGAGGTACATTTAGTCAAAGATCTTGTCTTTAGTACATTAAATCGCCACGAGGCGGCGCCTTTCATAACGCCATCATAGTACTTCTCGGGATGGCGATGCTCCTTACCCTCGGGCGGACCGTCCTTCACCGGCTTCTCCACATCCAGCTTGCCCCAATGCACCTTGGCGGGCAAAGGCCAGCGGGCACCCTCGATACAAGCGGATGGCTTGATTACTTCAAGCGGCGAGCATTCACCATCCGGCAATCGGGCCGAAGTAGCTAGTGGGCGAGGGCTCACAGGCCATATCCGGACTATGAAATCTTTCATAGCCACTTGGACCGACACTGTGGAGTTCGACCAACTGCTTACATTGGTCACTCGGAGGCGTTAGGTGTTATTGACATCTTTGGGACCAGAACAACTTCTCCATTGAGCTCCCCTCTTGAGCACGGTAGAACTCTCGCCATCGATCGCTGCGTGGCAGATCTGCGAATGCCCACAGAGCTCGAATTGAGTAAGTAAAAACACCTCCTCCACATGTTTGCTTTGCGAGAGAATTTCTTACCATACGCTATCTTTTTGGCCTCCTGGATCTCTGCTGTGCCTTCTATACTTCAGCCTTGGCGTCTTTCATACTCACAAGGGCCTTCATGGCTCGGCCTCTTCGTCTTGAGATCATGCTCCACGGACTCGAACTTCTTGCCAAGGTCCTGGAGCTCTTGCTACTCTCGCCCACTCTAGCACTTTGCTTCTCGCGCTCTCTGCATTCCAAAGGCTGCCTTGTCTTGACCTCGGATAGCGCTTTCTTGAGGGGCGCCACTTGGCGGTGGACCTGTCACCTGATCCACGGCGCTTTGTCGTCGGACTAAACAATTTTATCTATCTTTACATACATAAGGCGGAGAATCACTCACCTTTGCTTTCTTTGAGCCACCTCTTACGTGATTTGAGCTCTCCTGCGCCCGCTCGAGGTCCGCTTTAGTTCGGCAACCTCGGTACATGCGGGCGGCGGCTGGCAAGCAACACAGCCTGCTCATTCACATCGCAGCTTATTAGACTCCTGCGGATTATAATTGACCCTTCGTTTGGCTTTTCTTTCCGAACACCAAGCAGTATCGAGGCTACTACCTATCGGTGGTAATTTCACACATTTTATTACTTACCTCGAAGCCGTCGGGAGGCTTGTGCGAGCCAGTTAGTCCTCTTTGGCGGACAGAACCTTTTGAATCACCACACTCATAAGAGTATGATGCTCATCATCCATGGGCGCCTCGGCGCTTCCACGAACTATCGGCGCCCGGCTGGCACGGCGGAAGTCCTCGCTGCGGATGGCTCGCCCTCCCTAACGAGGGCTGCCGCCTAAATCCGGAACCATTAAGGTTTCGGAACAATGTTCGATTGAGATGCGCCTTGCTGCGGCTCTTATCGGCCGCGATCCACGAGGATCTTGAACCCAGCGTGTCGACATTTGGAACTCCACCTTGGGGTGTCTCAGTTCACCTCCCTGCTCGGGAACCTTGGGATAACACCTCCGTGTCATCCATGAGCTGAGGTGGTGGCCATCGAGAACAAGTTCATCTCTGAAGCGCTCGAGAGACCCATCGAGCGACACCTCCGGATGAGCCTGGCGGACTGCATATATGTTGGCGTTATTAAACAACTATGAAGTAATATCACGGTAGAGTGCGGACACTTACGATCGCGCGAGCTTCCCCACAGGCAGCCACCTTCCTCGCTATGGCGGTCGTGGTGGAGTAGTCCGGAAGGGCGTCTTTCCCTTCTTGGGCGTCCAGCCTCCCCCTCTGGGGCGGCTTTCCTCTTTTCTCCTCCCGGTCACGGGGAGGTAGAGTTTCTTCTTGTTTCCCCCGCCTCCATGGAAGGAATCTGTTTCGTCGTCATCAGACGTCGTGGGTATGACGGCCTTGCGTCGAGGGCCTCGCCCGGCCCCGCGGCCCGTCTCCTCAGGCCCCTCATCCTTTCCGGATGGGCGACTTCTTCTTCTTCTTCTTCCTCCTCCTCTTGGGGAGAGTCGCCTCGTCGTCTTGGACGAGGCTTAAGCCTAACCTTACGCTGGGAGACCCTTCTGGTCCCGGGCCCTTCTTTTGGCCTTCTTCTCGGGTGCCTTGTAGGGCGCGGGATCAACATCTCTGCCAAGAGAGCATCGTTGGATCTTGGCAGCGGGCGGACAGTCAATCTGCTCGCTGTCTCCATAGTCTGATCAAATATACACAAATACTTAAGACTCCCCATGAATGTATTGGGAAAAACTGAATCGGTGGTAGTCCCAAAACTCACAGGCCAGAGGGGCAGCCTGCATGAAGTCCGCGGTCCTCGGATGTGGGAGGAGGTACTTCGGAGGCCTTAAACAACACCTTCCATGCGTCCTTGTGCTTCATGCCATAGAGCCTCTGAAGCGTCTGGTGTTCGGCCAGGACGAACTCCCACAAATTGAATGCCCGCCTTTGGCACGGCAGAATCTCGCGAATGAGCATGACCTGGATCACGTTGACAAGCTTGATGTTCTTGTCCTTCATGCTCTTGATGCAGGTTTGGAGTCCGGCCAGCTCTGTAGGTTTGCCCCAAGTCAGGCCCTTCTTTTCCCAGGAGGTGAGCCGCATGGGGGCTCCGGATCGGTACTCGGGGGCCGCCGCCCAGTTGGCGCCGCGCGGCTCGGTGATGTAGAACCACCCCGATTGCCACCCTTTTACGGTCTCCGCAAAGGATCCGTTCAGCCAGGTGATGTTAGGCATCTTGCCCACCATGGCCCCTCCGCACTCCGCTTGCTGGCGCAAAATCTTGGCTTCACGGAAGATTTGCAGCCACGAGCTGAAGTAAGGCGGATGTGGAGAAGGCCTCACATCTGACGATGAAGGCCGAGATGTTGAGGGCGAAATTCAGGGCTAGATCATGGAAATCTAGCCCGTAGTAGGCTATGAGCCAGCAGACGAAGGGGTGAAGTGGAAACCCAGTCCACGAGCGAAGTGGGCGGCGAACCACGACCCTCGTGGGGTCCGGGGTCGGAATGACCTACCCAGCATCCGGTGGCCGGTGCGCTATGTCTGTGACCAAATGTCCGCCGCTTAGAAGATTCGCGATATGCTTCTCCTTGGCGGTGGAAGCCACCCACTTGCCTCCTGCTCTGGAGCATGTTTAGCTGTCTTGAGGAAGACTTGGGGGCTTGGCTGGGCTCGAGGAGCAAGAGTGGGCAAAGGAGGAAGAAGGTGTGGGTAAAAATGGGAAATCTTATCCCTTTATAGCGGACAGCGGTCGCCTCCCCACTTGCCGTTAGGAATAAACGCTTCCCAAGCACCACGATTGATGATGTGTGGGATTACCCGTACCCGTATTGATGAGAATCCGTGATAAGGGACATGATCTGCTTTGACAAGGCGTGTCAAAAAACCGCCTCGCAATATGCGTTGTGGCTGGTTGTGGGAAAGCAGTTGAATAATGACCCGGCCGTAATGGCACATCGCGTTGCCTAAAAAGTTGTCGACAGATTGCATTTGTGAAATATCATTCTCTCTCTGGTGGCATGTGAAGATCATTTTGTGGATCCGGACGCAGTTCAAGTGTTCGATAATTATTTTGGAGTATTCGGAGGAGGAACCCGCCTGCAATGCGAAGACAAGACTGCGCGCGGACTCATAAATCATTGAAGCCTGGTTCGAGACTCTTGAGGAGTCTGGATTAGGGGAGTATCCGGACAGCGGACTATATACATCATCCGGACTATTGAGCGTGAAGATACAAGACTCAAGACTTGACCCATGTTGGATGGGACTTTCCTTGGCATGGAAGGCAAGCTTGGTGATCGGATATTATACTTCCTTCCTTGTAACCGACTCCATATAAACCCTAGCCCTCTCGGTGCCTATATAAACGGAGATGTTGAATCCTTAGAAGGCTGATCACAATTACAATCATACCATCATAGGCTAGCTTCTGAGGGTTTAGCCTCTACGATCTCGTGGTAGATCTACTCTTGTACTACCCATATCTTCAATATTAATCAAGCGAAGTAGGGTTTTACCTCCATCGAGAGGGCCGAACACAGGTAAACATCCGTGTCCCTTGCTTCTGTTACCATCAACCTAGGCGCATAGATCGGGACACCCTACCGAGATCCGCCGGTTTTGACACCGACACTCTTGCCACTCTTTATTCCATGGTCCATCGAATCTTTACCCAAAACTTGAAAACTTCATAACACAAAACTTAACAGAAAACTCGTAAGCTCCGTTAGTATAAGAAAATAAATCACAACTTAGGTACTGTTTTGAACTCATTCTAAATTCATATTGGTGTAATATCTACTGTATTCCAACTTATCCATGCACTACAAAAAAAATACACTTCCATGATGATACGTGTTTGTCACAGTAGGTCGCGTTTTTTGTCATGCATGTACATCCATGTAACGCCCAATATGCGATACTATCCTAAAGAGACTCGAAGGTCCACCAAGGATAGAACCGCATATTGATACGCTTTACAAGGTGGATATCATTACATGAACATTTCATAATAGTTGGGATACATGCAAGACATACAATGTCACATGAATACAACAATACAACATACATAAGATCAACATCCGACTACGGATGAAACATAAACAGAAACTCAAACAATATCCACCCTTCTAGCCCAGCTGCCGACACTGGAACCTATCCCTGATCGAAGAAGCGGAAGAAGAACTCCAAAACAAGTAAACATCGCTCTCGCGTCATGATCATTACAAACATGTACACTGCAAGCTGGTGGTGTAGTAACACATGAGCCACGAGGACTCAACAATCCCATTACCATGGGTATCAAGACAAGCAAAGCTTAATGGGTAAGGAAGGGGTAAAGTGGTGAGGTTGCAGCGGCGGCTAAGCAATGTATGGTGGCTAACTTACGCAAATAAGAAGCGAGAAGAGAAGCAAAAGCAAGCGGTGCGTCAACTAGTAATGATCAAGAAGTGATCACGAACTCCTACTAAATCGGACATAACCCAGAATCTGTGTTCTCCTCTCGATCAACCCGAAAAGAGACACTCACGGTTATACAGCGGTTGGTGTATTTTAGAAGAGTTTTACTTCAAGTTTACTACAACGGATATCAACAAATTCCATCGCTACATAACATGAGACACGGCTTTGAAAGTTCAAACCCTGCGAGGGTGTCCCAACAACCCATGCTAAGCTCTCGCGATCAATGAAGGATATTCCTTCTCCCAGGAAGACCCGATCAGTCTGGGAATCCCGGTTTACAAGATATTTCGACAATGGTAAAACAAGACCAGCAAAGCCGCCCGAATGTGCCGACAAATCCCGATAGGAGCTGCACATATCTCGTTCTCGGGGCACACCGGATGAGCAAGGCAGCGGGTTGGCATAGACCCTGGTTGCCCGAGGGGGCCGGACATCGCTTCGGTTTGGACCAACACTCAAGGAGAAGCGGCCGGGGGGCTAAAATAAAGATGACCCTCGGGCTCCGGAAACCCAAGGGAAAAAAAGGGCATAGGTGAGGCAAATGGTAAAACCAATGTTGGGCCTTCTTTGGAAGAGTTTTATTCAAAGCGAACTGTCAAGGGGTCCATAAATCACCCAACCCAGCGTTAGGGGCCGCAAAATCAGGAACATAATACCGATATAATGGCCAGGCGGCAAGAGTGGAACAAAACACCGGGCATAAGGCCGAGCCTTCCACCCTTTACCAAGTATATAGATGCATTAATAATATAAGAGATATTGTGATATCCCAACATAAACATAATCAACATGGAGAAATCTTCATCTTCACACCAACTAAGCAGCTATAAGAGGGCTGAGCAAAAGCGGTAACATAGCGAACAACGGTTTGCTAGGAAGGGTGACAAAGGTTAGAGGTTCATGGCAATTTGGGAGAGCTTGATAAGCAAGTGGTAGGTAGCAGCATAGCGATAGAGCGAAGCAACTAGCATAGCAATGATAGTAATGAGATTCAAGGTGGCGGTCATCTTGCACGAAATCCCGCTAGGAAGAAAACGAGTCCATGAAGAAGGCGAGCGGAGTAGTCGAGCGAATCCTCACAATGCAACATTACGAAACTAGAAGCAACACGGAAAGAAACAAACAACATGGTAAATGCACAAGCATAAACATGGCATGATGCATAATCAAGTAAGATGCATATACGGTTTAATGAGGCATGGCATGGCAAAGTGCAACAAACAATACTACAAGTTAAGTGGAGCTCAATATACAGCGAGTTGCATATTAATGAAAACCTACATTGACATATTTAGTTTAATCTCGTTTAAGCTACCAAACAATATTAAATGTTGTTAAACATGACAAGAGGTGAAGCATAATTAAACTACCTATCTAGGCAAGTTTAAATGAGGCGGAGTAGCAAACAACAATTCGGAAAATCCCCATATGCATATTTCGAATTTGGTACTGTTCTGCCCTAAAACATATTCTATTGTTGTTAAACAGGAAAATAAAGTGCACCATGTTAAACTAGGCATTTTTCCACCCCATTTACATATAAAGTTTATTTAAAACCGAGCTACGGTTATTAAGTTATGAAATAAATCATTTTAACATGGCATTTGAGCAAATTTAAACAAACGTCATTTTAAACATTTTTAACATGGATGAAAGTTGGATATTATGATACTAGATGAAATTATAAGCATTTTACATATTTGAAACATTTTAATCCGATGCAGTTTGTGAGATATTAAATGCATGAACATAAGGTTTTACGTAAAACTACAGTCTCGGATAATAGACAAATTCGCATGGATCAGGAAAAAAACATAATCTGAGCTGGCTGCTGGGCTGAGCAGAGAGGAGGGCTGGATTTGGTGCTCACCATGGGCCTAGCCAGCGTTGTGAGAGGCCAATGAAGGATCTGGCGCGACCCACAGCGGATCGGATCGGCAGCAATGGCGGCGAGAGCTGGGCTCGTTCTTGAAGAAGCGAACAACGAAGCGGCAGAGTTCACGGTGATCTGAAAACGGCCAGGAGGAGGTTACAGCAGCGAGGTGGTGAGGAACCAGCGGTAAGCGCGGAGATGGCGAGATCTGGTGGCAACTTCGGTAGCAGAGGCATGGCGGCGGCCGCCTGGCTGTGGAAGAGGGCGGCAGCGAGGATGTACTCCTGTGAACATGTACGAGGTTGCGAGAGTTTGAGAGGAGAAGTACAGAGAAAAAGCAGGAAAAAGGAGGGAAGAAGCGGGCCTTGAGCGGCTAGAGTGCTCACCGCCGAGCTGCAGTGGCTCGAGGCAACCTGAGGGAGGCGAGGCGAGGTCCCGTCTGGGCATGATGATGCAATAGGAACTTCGCGGCGTTGAGGATGATGGCGGGCGGCCTTGAAAGCACCATGGGGTGACCATGGCGTTCCTTCTGCTGCGGACCATGAAAGAGGCAAGAGGTCGGGAGGGAGAGGGCATGGGGAAGGAGAAGAAAGAGGCGGGGGTGCGAGGGGCGGCTGGTGGTGCTACTCCGGCAGAGCTCCGTCGTGGAGGCGGTGGGGTCCATGGTCAGGTCGGTGCGAGAATCCGCTCGAGCGCTCTTGCTATTCTGCGAGCTCGAGGAGAAAGCGGAGGAGGAGCTCCTCTCTTGTGGGCTGGATCGAGGCAAGGAGGAGGATTTGGTGGTGGTGGTGGAGAGCGAGAGAGAATTTTTGGATCGGGGAGGAGGCTGCTGGTTGGTGCAGGAGGGATTCGAGAAACCCGGGTGGAGTGGCGGCGGTGGGATCGATGGGACAAGACCCTAGGATCTAGGGTTGGACCTTATATTTATAATAGATGAAAACAATTTAGGCGGTTAGGTCCCTCGATCATGTCGGCCGGTCATGAATAAAATAGCTAGGGAGTCAAAAGAAACCGATGATGATTTAGAGATGTTTGGTGATGATCCGGACCCATCGGTCGTGACCGTGCAGTTCGGGTTAAGAGTTCAGGCGAGCAAGCAAGGGGTTGGCGCATTGAGCAAAAGATTAAGCGGCGGACAAGAGGACTCGAAAAACCGGTTGGTCTCGGAGCGGACAGCGGAGAGCGTGGCAACTTCTGAGCGAACTAGAGTTTTAAGAAAACATCACGGATCACGATCACGAATGATGCAATGTTGAATGCAATAAATAAATGAATCTGCGGCGACAACGAAATACATGGAAGTCTTACGGGGCGTCGGTCTCGAGGCGTTACAATCCATGACAAATTTATGACAAAATCAAGATAGTCATACATGTCTTTGTCGTAGAAGTGTTCCATGACATTACCAAAATTATCATCACGAAGTGTCCACTTCCATGAGCGATAAATCGGCGTCCTGAAGTGCTTCGTCAAGGGTGACCGACCGTGGCATCCACCGTAAGCGAGCGCCCGTTAAGCTATCGGTCGGGTTTTGGATCCGATAACCGTTAACAGCCCGACCAATGGGGATTACGTGTAAAATCGTCATTGGCTGGAGAAACTGCGATGTCGGCTCATTGTTGGGACGGATGTCATCCACTCATTGGACATAAAGGCGCCTATGATCGTCGACCCGTGGCTCATTATGAGGCCCATTCTGTGAAAAAGGCGGCCCGTTTGACTTGGTCGAAAGGTGGCGGGCGGCCCAAAGCTTTATTAGCGGCATGTTAGCATATAGCCCATTTACGGACTGCTAACCCAAGGCCCGTTCGCCCTACCGAATTAGGCCCGATGGCGTCATCTGGGCCATCAATATGATTCGACCCGTTTTCGCCGGCCCATGTATGGCCCATGGCGTCTTCGGCTCATATGAGGCCCTATGTAACTCTTGGCCTATAACGGCCCGTGGTGGCCGGCTCGCAATGAACAATGTATCACTTAGACCCATTAACGGCCCGTGGTGGCGGCTGTAATGAACAATGTATCACTTATACCCATTAATGGCCCGTTATTGAGTTGGGCGTTTCCAGTATGTTATCTTTAGGCCTTCTCGAGCCCATTTATTCTTGGGCTCATTTGAGCGATCGTTTACTTACGGCCCGTTCTTGTAATTTTACGCTTGCGGGCCAAATTCAGCCCGTGGTTCTGATCGGCCCGTTTGTGGTCGTTAATACATTGGAGCGTTTTCATAAGCGTCGTCAAATACATCCTATTAACGATGGCCCGTTATGGTGGCCCCATGAGCGGACGATTCAACTCTAACCGTTTACACCATAATGCGGCTGTTATTGGCCCATGTTTGTGTCGATCATCTGACCTATAAGGCCCATTGATGATAGGGCCGTAGAAGGCCCATTGTTTCTGGCCCGTGAAGGCCCAATGTTTCTGACCCGTAGAAGGCCTCTTTTCTCTGACCCGTAGAAGGCCTTGTTTCTATGGCCCGTGGGAGGCCCGGTGTCACTACTGATAAATATTAGCTCATGGTTATTGTGGCCTAGTTTTAAAAAATAGGTTATTGCAGCCACTAGCAAACAGCGGAAAAAGAAGCTGCATGACTACAAGCAAATAAATAAACAAGACAACAAGGAAATAAATAAGCAAGCAACTTATGCTAGGCTATCACGGCTATTACACATATTACATCCCTTTGGGCATCAAAGTTCACCACGGTGCAAATATAGGGAACTTGACATATAAGCGCTGCACAAAACAAGTCGAGTGAAACCACTTGAGAAGAGTTCGAGAAACAATATCACAGGTATCCATAATGCTAGCAAGATGCTTAGCAAGCATTAACTTTCTCTTGTTTGGCGCTTAAATCCTCCAGTAATTTCTTTGTTGCACAAGAAAATCACGCATCTGAATTCTCTGAGGACTTCCTCAGTCCTTGACTTCTTGCCGCCTGACCACGGATATTGATGCCTTTCGACTTGTAGCTAAAATGAAGAAGCGAAGTGATTGGGCGGCGAGTTCGAAGAGCTTGTGCAGTGATGTGGCGATAACTTCGAACACTACATCAGCAGGATTGTGGGGTTTTCTCACTATCTACAAGATCGTTTTATCACCTTTCTTGGAGACCAACAAGGTTGTCTCACTATCTTGAAGCTTATCTGCATTACTTTCTTTACCATTGCATAGTGGGGTGCTCTTCTCCAATATTACATTTGCATACTACAAGAGAAACAAGCGAGACACATCACAGGTTTAGCTTGTAGTATACCAAACTCATTTTGGTAAACCGGTTCAGTAGTAAGGTGGACAGGATAACAGCATGAAACAAACATATATCTATGTACTATGGTCACTATATTGTCCATATCATTCTAGTTTATGTTCCCTAATCAAGATAGAGACATAGTTCAACTCATATATTTTTAAGACACAACAGTATAGACAGAATATAAGTGTGAGAAACTACAAAACATTGGCAGCACTTGTAATGTGCATCACATGAGAACATAACTTTTTATACAACTTAAAATGAAATCAACATAGAGCAAGAAGTTAGAACAACAATCCAGTTTAAGAAATATGTTTAAAACATACCTGTTGTGCCATTAGAGTTTCAATTGGATCCTTCAAATTCGAAAGTAGTTGGTATGAGCAAATCTGATGATACTGTGACAAAGGAGTATGGACCATAGCTACTGAATCGACACGAAACAGTTGCTCTTCGCTTTAAGCGTGGAGTTTGGGTTAGGCTGTGGTGGTCTTCGTGCTTTGGAGCCTTTGCGGTAGCTTTACAAACTGCTTTCGTGTGGGAATACTCTGTGGTGGACATGGTGCTTTGTCAACTATAAGTGGGTTACTATCCATTTGGGGTTGCGGTTAGATGGGTTGTAGCTGGTTCTCTGCCCAATGGTGTAAGTGTGCAATCTGGAAGAGTCTCGATTATGTGTGGTGGGGCTGGTTCGTGGGCGGTACAACCATGGTTCTATCTGCATCGTGGTATACTTGTCTTTTGTGAAAGCGGGTTTTGCTCCCTTAGATACTGCCATCACCCCTCCAATTCAAATGGGCTGATAAACAAGAAAAAAATTGAGCGTCTGAGACATTGTATGATGAGCAGATGTGGTAATTCACATATATGTTGTCTAACCAAGCAGGCAGCATGACACAATTTCACATATATGATGCCTAACTAAGCAGGATAGCATGACACGGTTTGGATATATGATGGATAACAACGGGATATAATGGCATAATTCAACATATGATGAGTACCTAAATAGGATGACATGACAAAACTATATGATGTCTTTCTAAAATAGGTTGGGATGAAATAATTCACATACATGTTTTCTAAGTATACTGAGGATGGCATGATATAATTGACATAATTGATTCATATACTAAGCGGCTAGCACTTTCGTATGTATGATCTCTAAACTAAGCGAGATAGAATTCAATATTGTGCATATGATGTCTAAACTAAGCAGCATAAGACACCATATGCATCATATGAGAAATATAAACATTGCAACTTAGAGCATACACCTCGGGTGGGATATAGGACTGGTCATCATCTCTGAATCCTCCTCGAGGAGCTCCTGTAACCATCTAGATATATGCTTCACAGGTACCATTGCCTTTCTGAAGACCTTGTTTTCCTCGAGATTTTTCCATAACGGCTCAAATGGCTGATACACATGAAGAGTAGTTCAATATACACAGATTGTCGACAAATGGAATCGTAATGAAAAAAAAGATGGCATGAGATAATTCACATATATGATGCTGGCTCCATGGCGGTGCATAATTCACATATATGATAGCGGCTGAAAACATGGCATTGCATAATTCACATATCGATATAGAAACAAGCAGGAGGCATTCACACAAAGCATGTCTAATCTAAGCGGATGGCATGGCAATGCAAGACACCATATGCATGATATGAGCAATATAACCCACCAAGTTAGAGCATGCACCGAGAGAGGGATCTGTTGGTCATCTCTCTGAATCCTCCTCGAGGAGCTATCTGTAACCGACAAGAAATCTGCATCGACGAATTATGCTTTACTTTCGAAGACCTTGTTTTCACTCCAGATTTTCCATGACCGACTCAAATGGCTGATGCAGGGAAGAGTAGATGAATGTATAAACATTGTTGACAAATGGAACACATTATGGAAAAAAATATGGCGCGATACAATTCACATATCGATGGTGGCTAAACAGGATGGCATTGCATGATTCACGTATATGATGCACGGCTAAAGAAGATGGCATTGCATAATTCCCATATACTCCCTCCGTTCCTAAATATTTGTCTTTTAGAGATTTCAAATGGACTACCACATACGAGATGTATATAGACATATTTTAGAGTGTAGATTCACTCATTTTTTTTCGTATGTAGTCACTTGTTGAAATCTCTAAAAATATTAGGAATAATGAAGTATGATATCTCGAAACAAGCGGTGGCATTCACACAAAGCAAATCTAAACTAAGTGATGGCATATAAGATGTATAATGTAAAATGCAAGCGCCATATGCATGATATGACCAACATCGGCATGCGAGTTAGAAACAAACACCTCGGTGGTAAGCAGGCATGGTTGGCTCCTACGAATCTCCATCGAATAGTTATCTTCCTCTGGAATACAATCTGGAAATGCAGGAGAGGGGGGGCACTTAGCCACCATGGAGCAGCGTCTGCATGACATTATATTCGCATAGCGGTCTTCTCTTTTTCTCTACATGTTCGATGCGATTGTGTACAATATCGACATGCATAATAAAAAAGTTAGATTTTGTAAGGCCTAAGGGGTGCATGCAAAAATCAAGACTGATGGAAGCAAGCAGTGGATGGATCCAAAACTAATGATAGCGGGTGATTATAGCTTGAGTTTAAAAGATAGACAATGGATCATCTATTGTTTGTTGCCCACCCAACATGAACCACATAGAAGACCGGATGAACGAGATAGTGAGCGAGATACTATTAGTTTTGGCTCGATATGAGACCCATGGGCAATTCAAAACTCAAGATTGAGCGATAAAGTGCGGGTAATAATAACGATGTATAATGTAAGCAAACACGAAAGAATGTGACCTCTCTTAGGAACTCTCTAGTCCTCGGGTTCATCCTTTCGATCGATGATGGTAATGCTGATTGGCGTGGCTGCGGCAATAGGGAAGATGATCTGGCGGCGAAAGAAATCTGCGGGGGATCTCTCTGCGATGACGCAGCTTCATCGATGGTGCACCTCGGTGGGGTGGATAATGACGCGGCGGGAAGCGGGACATAACACACAGAGTTTTCTTTGGCGTAATCTGAAAATGAAGTAAATCTGTAAGGGCTCCTTAGAATTGGAGGATTCTATAAGCGAGGGCAGGAAAAACACATGAATAGGATAGGAATGCACGTGCAAAATAGAGCATTTGGAAACATAGGATTTCAGTCAACACAGGTGTTTGGCTCACATGAATTGGAAGAAACGAGAGGAATGGAGAAACAAAGTGATGCGGCAGTGTACAACCTCTTTGGCATAGCCTTGTGGACCTCGGCATCATTGGGTTGGGCGTGGAGGATGGTGATGATCTTTGGTGTGGTATCGGGAGCGAGGAAGAAGATCGATGCCTCTGGAAGCGGCGCCAAAGGTCTTGCTCATTGTGATGGGCGGTTCCGTCATTGGAGCAACTCCGCTAAGGTGTCTGGCGAGCGAGCTGAAGCATGACAAAGACAGACAACTTTAATCTGAAGTGGGACCCTAATATCATCTGCAATAGATGATGTAAAATACATCACCAAAAGTGCTAGATGTAAAAGCGCATCGGCAGCGCCACGGCAGCGCCCGGCGAGATCTTTGTAAGTACTGTTCACTCACGAACTTAGCGAAGAAAATGAACTTCCGAGTTGAAACTGAATTTTCTTGTTGAAACTGATTGAACTAATGTGAGCATTGCAATAGATGTTTAGGCGTTCGAGCACTAGTAGCGAAGCGATGATCTAAATCAGCGAGCGCTCGGCGAGGAACAAACTAGCGAGCAAGTCGATGCAGATAACACGCGGCGAGTGCTAAAGCAGCAACTCCTGTAGCTGCGGGTCGTGCTGCAGCGGCAACAGCATAGCGAGCAAGCAAGCGAAGCACAAGGCGGCGAAGCAAGCGAGGGCGGTCGTGCAGCGACCGGCACGACAAAACGAGCGCGCCAGGCGAAGCGGAGCATCTGCAGCTAGTGCCGTTGTGGAAATCGCCGCGAGAAGCAACGACATGGGGAGAGGCGCGGTGGATGATGTGGCGGTAATGGCGCCGTCGATGGACGCCATATCTGCTTTCGATTGTCGAGCCGGCAGCCCATGAGATCGAATAAAAGATAAAATGCAGCGGTGAGTGCAGAACCTCCTTGGTGGCGCCGAGTTGGCCTCGGCTTCATCGGAGAATTGGTGAGGTGCTGCGGTTCGGTGGGGCAGGTCAAGATAAGCCTTTGTGGGGATTGAGGTGGCGCGATAGGCGAGGTGAGCGTCGGGGCAGCTCCTTGGAGGTGGAGGGCAGGCGGCTGATCCGGCGGAGACGGCGAGATTGACAGCGGATCCTCATCGGTGCGGTGGATGAGGGCCGAGCTGTTGCTGTGGGACGTGGTCGAGGAAGAGTCTCCGGTTGGGCGGCGGTCGGAGAGGCCAGCGGAGGGCGTGGGGTTTCGCGGGTTTTGGCGGCCTCGGTGTATGAATGGGGGGGCGAAGGTGGAGGAGCCAAGCTTAAGGGGCGCTTGTCCGAAATGTAGGGTAAGTTACAGCGTACCCACACGGTTTTGACACATGACGTGGAGCTTCATTTCGGTGAGGGTAGAAGGGGGATTTGGCGTGTATCAGGGCTGCAGGAGCGATTTGGATGAGGAGGAGTTCTCGCGTCAAATTTCGGGATAACAAAGGCGCGGTGCGGGTTGAAGAAGCGGGAGTTTCAAAGCAGGTGAGACAAAAGATACTCGAGCTTGAAAATTTCGGGATAACAAGGTCGGATTCCTTGTTCGTCAGAACAAACTTAACGTGTAAAAAAAAAATCATACAAGACACAAGAGAGTCATGTCCCTTTTACTATATTGCTATAGATGCCATTGAAAAAACTACAAGAAAAATGTAAAAAAATCGGAGAACAAGATTACCACATGCAGTACCAAATCGATTTGCACTTCCCTCAACAACAACAAAAAAAAACAAATCAATTCCACCAAAAAGAGTAATGTCCTTTTTATATGATTACAGATGCCATGATCTTGAATTTCAATTTTTGAATCCACGTTATGTTGAATTCGAATATATCATTAGTGACCTTGCGGTTTATAATTGATGTAGTCATACATTTTGATCTTCCATCATATATGAACATTTTACTCCACCATGTGAACATATATATTGTCGTCTACCATATGGACTAAATTTGAATCAATTTTCCTTATTTGAATACGATTGTTGTCAAGTTATACAATAATTTAAATATTATCTTGATAACAAAAAGACATGCATATAGCAGTAATCATATTTCACTATGAACTACATGTACCATACGCTCTGCAATTCAAATATATGTATCCATTTTATGTTGAATTCAAATCATAGTACATTATTGGTCTAGGCAGCGAGATGTTCGGGATAATCTAAACCCTGTTTTGGGACAAGTTTTGGTATAAGCCTCTTGCAAAACCGGAGATTCTCTCAACAAGCCTCGTGGTTCGAGAGGAACGTGTCACCTTTGTCTTGAAACAATATCGCTACCTCCCCTGATTTTATTCTGAGAGCAACATAGAACTATATGAGTGCCTGTTAAATTTTGGAATTATTCGGGTTCATTTGGCCTTTTTATACATTAATTGAGTTTGGACTTTTAATGTGCATAATCTAAATATGAATTGCATGCACATGCTCAGTGCACAAAGTGGGTTGAAAAATCACATGTGTGTCCTTGGTTGAATTTCTAGGTCCCATGGAAGAAATGAGAATGAAATTCAAACATCTGGGCGTCATGACTCTGCCGAGAACATCGAGAAACTTAGATTTTAAATTCATGCAATGAAACTTGGCATGGTGTCATGTCATGGCACTAACATGTTGTGGTAAAAATTGGGCCGATTTGGAAGCTCGTGGTTCTAAGAGGGCGTGCACCCCCTGCCCTTGAGTTTCTTAACAAAGGCAACATAGAACTACATTAGTGCCATGTTAAATTTTGGAATTATTCAGGGTTCTTTTATGCGTTTTATACATTAATTGAGTTTACGGTCATTTAATGTGCATAAGTCAAATTTGAACTACAAGCACATGCTCTCGTGCACCAAAGTTGGTTGAAAAATCACATTTGTGTCCTCGGGTGAATTTCTAGGTCCCATGCAAGAAATGAGAATAAAATTAAAACATCTGGGCATCGTGGCTCGGTGAGAACATTGAGAAACTTGGTTTTAAAATTCTTGTAAATCAAAACACGTCTGAAAATCATGAAACTTGGCATGGATGTCATGTCATGGTACTACCATGTTGTGGTAAAAAAAGGCCGAATAGGAACAGATTTTGGTATAAGCTTCTTGCAAACGAAGCTTCTCTCAAGAAGGCTCGTGGTTACGAGAGGGATGTCACCTTTGAGTCTGCGAAAGCGATATCGTTGTCCCCTTGAGTTTATTTACAAAGGCAACATAGAACTACATGAGTGCCCTGTTAAATTTTGGAATTATTCCAACCCGTTTGGCCTTATTTACACATTAATTGAGTTTTGGTCATTTAATGTGCATAATTCAAATTTGAACTACAAGCACGTGCTCCCGTGCACCAAAGTTGGTTGAAAATCACATTTGTGTCCTCGGGTGAATTTCTACTCCCATGCAAAAAATGAGAATAAGATTCAAACATCTGGGCATCATATTGGCTCGGTCAAGAACATTGACTTGGTTTAAAATCATGAAACTTGGCATGGTGTCATGTCATGGTAGTACCATGCGTGGTAAAAAAATTGGCGAATAGGAACAAATTTTGGTATAAGCTTCTTGCAAATCAGACTTCTCTCAAGAAGGCTCGTGGTTACAGGAGGAGCGTGTCACCTTTGTGTGCATAATTCAAATTTGAAATACAAGCACATGTTCCGATTGCACCAAAGTTGGTTGAAAAATCACATGTGTGTCCTCGGGTAAATTTCTAGGTTCCATGCAAGAAATGGGAATGAAATTCAAAATTCAGGCGTCGTGGCTGGGTTGGAAACATTGAGAAACTTAGTTTTTAATTCCTGTAAATCAAAACACGCATGAAAATAATGAAACTTGGCTTGGTGCCATGACATACTTTCAACATGCTGTGTAGTAAATTTGCAGTCCGATTTGCGAAGGGCACACATTAACAATCAACAAAGTCATTTTGGAACAAGTCTGTCACGTTATCGGAAACACAAGTATTATTGAAACCGTGGGCGTTCTACTTACTAGTACCATTTGTGTGCCATACGCGTCCCATTTTATTAGCTAGGAGGCGCCGTGCAGGGTAGCTATTTGAGTATGAGGCGTGCGATCAGACCCCTCGCGTGCTTATCGGGAGGAGAGCCCTGACCTCCATCTGCCGTCCACCTCTCTCCCAAGGTCTCCATTAATGGCGCTGAGCCTCTTTTAATGGGCGTGGCTATGTCTCACTTTCATTGAGATTTAAGAGAAAAAAGAAAATCTGAAACCACGGATCTTGATGTAAATCCGGCGGACCTATATAGCATCTCTGCGACTTATAGCAAGATGATGAATATATAAGGGCGATTTTTTATCAAGAAGGGCTTGCCTTCGATTTTCATTCTTGAAAACCACCACAATTCACAAGAAGTTCAGCACAACTCCAGCCTAACGAAGGACTAAAAGCTACCCAGTTGAAATCGCAACATCCCAAGAGGCCAACAAAGGCCAAACATCCGCTAGAACCCAACATTTCACAACCGACGACACAATCGACATCCTAAACCGATTATTACATAAAAAGAAACCAGGAAACTGAAGGAAGCCTAGCAGCAACTAGAAGAACAGACAACGCCGAGATGCATACAACAGAGTTTTCTTCATTCCAGCCTCGCAACATTGATCTTCCACAGAAAGATAAGGACGATTAATTGTCTTACATAATTAGAAAGATAATTAAAAAGCCACATGACTCGACTCATAAAATACACAAGGGCAAGAAGAAGGAAGACAAGGATCTGGCTCGCTGATCTCTACTTTCTTGATGCGTTCTTTGCGGCCGCGGGAACTAGTCTCGGCGGCGGCGTGAGCTCTTCGTGTCCTCAAGATGCTGCTTGAGAACATCCGGATTCCTCCACCAGCCTTTGGCTCGTTGCGAGCATGTCATTCTCGTCCATAAGTTTCTTGGCGATGGCCGGTCCTCTTCAACAAGGCCTTGGTCTCCTCCTCTTTGATGCGCTTGACGATCTTCTCCTCAGCGGTGTCGCGCTCGGCCGGAGCCTCTCATTGCCCTCCCTTAGTTGCGGATGATGCGGTAGCTTTGTTCAAACAAAGGCTTTCGCGTCGTCTCACCGCAACCCTCTGGCCGGAGAATCTGATCCATCTAGCTATGGGCGATCGCATGCATGCGCTATAATCGATCGCTGTTCGCCTGCCCGAGAAATTTTCCCGAAGCCGCCGTGGCGTGGCGAGGACATCTGTGCTGCGTTACGTGGCAATGTGTGACGGGACATCTCCTCTTTGCATTCGTGGCGGTGGGACATCCCTGCTGCTTCAGCAATGTGGCGGACCAATCTGCTTTGCATCGGCGGTAGTGGCCAGGACCTCTGTCTTTGCTACTTCAATGCGGCGGGGACATGTCGGCTGCTCTCTACATGGCGAGGTGAGACATCTCGTGCTTCGCTTCCATGCTGCAGCCTCTCCTTGGTAGCAATCTCGACCCGAACTCCACGCTGGCCATGGCGGGGCGAGGAGAAGGATCTTTGAATGACTTGTTTGTTTTTGTGGATGAGGAGTTGAGGAGGAATGTGCGTCATCTTGGCATACTAGTATTTATAACCAGTACTAATACGCTCCTAAGTGAGGAAACCACTTAGGTTGTGATCGGTGTGAACAGGTTTGGAATTCAATATACTAACGTGGTACTAATACGCTCCTAAGTGGGAAACCGTTTAGGTTGTGATCGGGTGTGAACAGGTTTGCAATTCAATATAAGTGGAGTAATTTGGAATAATGAGACGCAAGCTCAAACTTGTACTCTGAAGTTTAGTTATCGTTATCTGAGGAAGAGAAGAGGTGCACTTGCCTTTTCGTCCTCTCACTCCCAGCTTGCATCTGTTTTTTCTTGAAAAGGAGGATGATGACCCCGGCCTCTGCATCAGGAGTCACTGCGCACATCTGTAGCTCTGAATTGTAGTGTTCTCAACCATCAATTGGCTCTATCATGGATGTACCTATATACTAAAACATGTCTAGATACATCTATATTTTTGACAAATGGAAGGCATGTATTGTGGAGCGGAGGGAGTGCTTGTCATCAAAATGGATAAAAGGGCGTGTCTAGAACTAAAATATGTCTACATACATCTCCTTTTATCCATTTTGATGACAAGTAGTACTCTTACCCAAAGGAACTTTATATCCGGACACAAAATATCCGTTCATTTGTTGGAAATTCTTGATCGATGTCGAGTAATTGCTGCGCATTACCAAAACCCACCATTTCTTAAGCTAAAGTAGACCAAGGTAATCCCTATATTAGCATATTACTAAGATAAGCAGAAGCCTTGTCAGAAACATTTAGGACGTGAGCTTGTCAATCTGAATGTGGAGGGACACAAGCTTAGCCCGGCCACGCTTGGGCGGAGCTGTCAGAAGGTCAGCTCCTGCTGCGTCGACATCGCGGGATCCTTGCTGCTTGTCACCTCCATTTCCACCTTAGACAGCGTCGATCCCATGCCTTTGGGCTCCCCGGTAGACCCGTTCGCCCACAACTTGGCCAAGTAGTGCGGCGGGGCGCCCACCTTTCTGATCTTCTGACAATGAAACGCAGCGATAAGCGCGCCCGATGTCGCAGCATGCCATGACCAAGAAAAGCAGCAGCGGCGGTCCTCCTCCGCGAACAGCAAGAGCGTGGCTCCGGCGATGGCACTTGCGGCTGGAGCACCTGCTGCCGTCTTGGATCCACATGCACGGGCATGGGATGCCGCGGTGCTGATGTGGTGGTAAGAAAGTGGTAAGAAACTTCCGTAACCCTTGCGCAGCCGCGGGGCATTTGCGAGTTCGGCGGACCACGCTACTGTGATCGGCGAGCTTGTGGTAAGTGGCGTGAGAGCCACACGCCTTCGTGCGGGCCTCCACCCTCACCGAGTGAGAGGGCGAGTCCACTTGCCGTGTTCCGCCGTCGAAGCCACCGCCGCTCGCGCCAGCACTTGCCGCTGGTTCAGAGGCGCTCGGCCCAGCGGCAGTCCGTGCGAGGACAGGTGCCCTCCCTTACTGCGAAATCAATCAACAGCACATCAATCAAGAAACCTGCACCTTGCTCAATCAGCCGAGCGAGACGAGGTGTATTCGAACCTCATACACTAGGGCGTCAAGGGCGGGCACAAGAGGCAGTGGAGCACGGTGAGGTCCATCGAGACCTTAGAGAGCTCCATCGTCCAGGTCATGTTCCTGTTCGATGCGCATGATCTACGCCCTCCTCGTGCACAACCATCCTTCAAGGTGCATTAAATCAACACATGCAAGTACTATCAAAAGAAGAGTCACGACATGCATGCATGCGTTGTAATTAATGCATCGGTAAACGCAAATTATTGGAATATATCGAGTGCAGTGCTTTGATGTGTCGCGTCAACTTGTACATCAACGAGAAGTTTGATTATCCTCTCCCTCGCGGACTTAATTGCACCTGCCTTTGGCTGTGTATGACGAGGTTGGCCACACACAGTCGGCCCACCCTGTCATACACGCAAAAGGCAGAGGCGTCCCTCCCATCGCATGGCGTGGTGGCTGGCAAGACTAGGAGAAGCTTTCACTACACGCTCTCCCTCCCACTGCCAGCTGGTGGACATGCAGTGGTTCAATCGGTGCCGGATGGCGAAGCGTCTTGTAGTACTCCTCCGGTGCAGTAGTACACCATCATTGTTCGACTTCCGAAGAAGCGAAAAGAGCAAGCGCCTTGGACGCTCGTGTGGCAGTTTCATGTGTAGAGTAGTCTAGAATAGGCGTGTACCGTGCTTGTAAGCTTAAAATCGTTGAGGTCGGCTCCATGCTATGTGGCCGTCTCGAGTTTTTTTAAATTAAAATAGTCTTCTGGCCCTACTGTCACCTGGTGATTGTAGTTTGCACGCTCATCTGGTCAAGATAGGAATATATATTTTAATTTGTTTTTTTGAAAAGGACTCCCGACCTCTGCATCGAGCGATGCATCGACCCTTTTAA
>JAHIAM010004693.1:0-32535 GCA_021605205.1 Aegilops longissima
AAGAAATCTTCTTTGAATGCCTGCTCGGTATATGAAGGTCGGCCGGCTGACTCGTCGAATATAAAGGGAATAATAAATATGCGGACAAAAGTTCCGAACCTAAAGTCTCATGACTGCCCGCGTGATTATAGCGCATAGCTGCTTCGGTTGCATTGAGGGGCTTCTACGGCGTCCGATTAGCCATTGTGAAGCTATGTGCATTCCTCAATGCAATCTCTCGAAGGTGATCGATCCAGAAATCATACCAAGGCTAAGGGTGATGTGGTGCAATGTCTTGTCGGTTTCAGAGCTAGTGTTCCACCATCCTTCTTCAATATCATGGCCTTGCGTCCTAGTTCATCTAGTTGGTGAGATTGTCATTACAGGCCCGTATTTCTACACAATATGTACCCCTTTGAGAGGTTCATGGGAGTCCTAAAGAAATATGTACGTAACAGCTAGGCAAAGGAAGCATCTCCATGGGCCATCAAGCGAGAGGATGTCATCGGGTTTTGTGTTGACTTCATTCCTGGCCTTAAGAAGATAGGTCTCCCTAAATCGCGGTATGAGGGAGACTTCTTTGGAAAAACACGCTTGGAAGGACTCAATTATATGCGAGGGGCGGATATTCTTGGTCTCAAGCACACTACAGTTCTACAAAACTCTACCTTGGTGACCCGTATGTCGATGAACACAAGAACAATCGCTCCAAACACACGGAGGCGGTCTGACATTTGGATTACATGTGAACACATCGGGACTTTCAGCAGTTGGTTGGAAGCACGTATCGGAGGTGACAACACTGTTTGTGATGAGCTGTACTTGTTGTCGAGGACCATCTTTGGTATATTGATTTGGAAAGGATCTGAGATAAATGGGAATACATTTTACGATTGACCAAGATCAAAAGAGCACCAACCAAAACAGCGGTGTCCGCTTTGATGCAACAACCGAGTGGGGAAAGGACACATATTATGGTTACATAGTGGACATATGGGAACTTGACTACGGACATGATTTTAAGGTCCCTTTGTTTAAGTGCAAATGGGTCAATCTGTCGGAGGCGGAAGTGCAGAGTAGACCCACGATGCGGAATGACAATAGTGGATCTGAAAAATCTTGGGTACCTTGACGAACCGTTCGTCCTAGCCAATGATGTGGCACAGGTTATCTATGTGAAGGACATGTCTACCGGACCAGAAAGAGAAAAGATAAGAAGCGAATACATCATACGATGAGCCAAAGCGCCACATAGTTCTTTTCGGGAAAAAGGGACATCGTGGGAGTGGAGGACAAAGGCAGACATGTCTGAAGATTATGAAAAGTTTCATGAAATTCCTCCCTTTAATGTCAAAGGCTGACCCGACATCCGATAAGCGATGAAGATTATCCATGGTTCTGGCGCAATAAGCAAATGACACAAGCGAAGAAAAAAAGTGAAGACTTTCTCCGCAACTATTATGATGATACCATGCCAAATTTGTAAGTGCGAGTATGATACCATTGTCCGTTTGTACATGCACATGCTATGTGGGTCAATTTATGATACCATGCCAACTTTCAACATTTTCGAGAGTTCATTTGAAATGCTTTAATGTCTTATGGTTTAGGCCCTCGTAATAATTAAAAATAGCAACAATAAGTATTTTGTTGTAAGTAGAAACAAAATAAAAAAATAAAGCAAAAAAAGTGTTTTCAAATTTGAAAACTAATGGCACTAACAGAAAGTTTATAATTTTAAGTAAAACTAAAAGCAAAAAGAATTAAAAATAAAGCAAAAAACAAAAGAAAATAAATAATGCAGAAAACAAAACAAAAAATTGGAAAAAAAAATAAAATAGCAAAAATAAGTAAAGAAAACAAAAAAATGCCTCCTACTGAAAACTAATGGCACTAACGAGAAAGTTTATAATTTTAAATAAAACTAAAAGCAAAAAGAATTAAAAATAAAGCAAAAACAAAAGAAAATAAATAATGCAGAAAATAAAACAAAAAACTGGAAAAAAAATAGCAAAAATAAGTAAAAAAACAAAAAATGCCTCCTCTGAAAACTAATGGCACTAACAGAAAGTTTATAATTTTACGTAAAACTAAAAGAAAAAAGAATTAAAAAAGCAAAAACAAAAGAAAATTGCCTCCTCTGCAGGCCCCACGGCTGAATCGACTAAACCTACTATGGGCCAGGATTCAGGCCGTAGTAGGCCGAGAAGGCCCATGAGCAAAAGCATAGTAAGTAGGCAGCATGCGGTGGAGAGGCTCGAGATGGGTGCGGCGGTGGGGCTTATAAACCCTGCCGCCCCTCTCAACTAGCAAGGTGGGACTAAACTTTGGCGTGGCAGGGCAACTGAGGCCTTTGGTCCCGGTTGGTGGCACCAACGGGACTAAAGGGGGCATTAGTACGGTTCGTGGCACCAACCGGTACCAAAGGCCGCCGCTTCCGCCCTTTGGGCTGCGAAAAGAGGCCTTTGGTCGATTGGGCACCAAGCGGGACTAAAGGTGCATTAGTCGGTTGGTTTCACGAGCAGGGACAAATGCCTTTGCTATATAAGCAAACACTTTGCAAATTCAGAATCCCATCTTGATTGCCCAAACAACGCCCGGCCCTCCTCGGCCTGCGCCAGGCTGCTCCACCTCGCCATCGCCGCCCGCCCGCCAAGCAATCGCCTCCACCGAGCCAGCGTCCGTCCTCGTCGTCGGCCTCCCGAGCCAGCCCGTCCGCCGCCCAGCCCCCAGCGCTGCCCAAATCCCGTCCCTGTGCCCTCCGCCGCCCATCCGTCGCCATCGTCATCTCACCCCCCACCGTCGCCCTGTGAGCCGCGCCTACCAGCTCTGGTTTTCATTTTATTAGTTTAAGTTTTTAGTGTTCATATATATATATATATATATATATATATATATATATATATATATATATATATATATATATATATATATATATATGTGTATGTATGTGGCTATATATGTATATGTAGATGTTCAAAAATTGTTAGAGCATGTTTTGTTCATATATATATTTTTGTTCATATGTGTATTAATGTTTTCATATATAAAAGATAAATTTTTAGAAAAGTTAGGTTTTTTCTGTTCATAGATTTTTTGGTGATATTAATTATTGTAGAATATGCAAATGTTTGTATATTCATATGAACAATGCATTAGGCAAAACCTTTGTTTTTTTTGAAATTTTCTATTTGAACATTTTTTTAAACAAGCAATACTAAAAGAATGAGAGGAAAAGGAAAATAAGAAGAGGAAGAAAGGAGAAGAAGAGGAGAGAAGAAGAGGAGAAATAAATAAGAAGAGAAAAAAGAGGAGAAGAAGAAAGGAATAGAGGGGAAGAAGAAAAATAGAATTTTCTTCTTCTCCTCTATTCTTCTTCTTTCTTCCTTTTCTTCTTTTCCTTTCCTTATTTTCCTTTCTCGAGAAGAAGAAAAAGAAGAGTAGAAGAAGAAGAAAGGAATAGAGGAGAAAGAAGAAACTTCCAACACGAGAGGGTACGATACCCCCTCCCGATAACATTATTTTCCCATGTATATGTATGTCGCGTCATTGTCGATATAACCCCCTCGAGATAACCCGACATGAGGCGGTCGATATATACCCCTCTCAACCGTGATAACTTATACAGCAGCAGCACCCCCTCTCGGCCCTCTCGCTCAACCAAAACTCTCGGGACACCCAAACCCTAGAGAAAGCGATGTTGGTCTCCTACCCCCTCGCGCGCCCCTACCCGACAAATTAACTCTCTAAGGCCACCTAATTAACCCTTGAGCGTTGTGTCGGCGACCCCAAACCCTAGAGAAAAGCGATGTTGGTCTCCTACCCCTCCGCTGCGCCCTACCCGACAAATTACTCTCTCGAGGCCACCCAAACTAACATGATTCCTTATTGTGATTAGCTAGCTAGTTCTCGTTTGCCACTAATATATATATATATATATATATATATATATATATATATATATATCCATCTGTACCATGTTTGAATAATAATTGACATGTTGTAAATATTTGCGAGAAACTATGGAGCACTCGAGGACGAAGAAAGCGAAGCGATGTTGGGGCACATAATCGCACAAGGAAGTGATGAAGTTGCGTCATTTCTCAACGACAGCGGACTGGGTGAAGAAGAGGGCTATGTTCATGATGGCCCGACCCATTAATGCGGTACAAGAAGAGGACTATGTTCATGATGGCTCCGGTGACACAATGGAGGTACAAGCGAAGGAGACCGTCTTGGTTGCGGTGACGAACCGAGTCCGGCCAGGTATATATATATATTAGTTAAGCCCGTGCTAAATAGTTAATTGATGCATCCATTGTTTTGGTATATGTACACATATTAATTACTCTCGTCTTTCTTCCTTATAATTTCTAGCCCTCGGATCGAGCACAACCGGTGAGGAGGCGAGGCCGAAGAAAAGTTGAGCTCGGATGAAAAGTTTGAGATCATAGAAATCGCTTGCGACGACGCGAACCGATTGAACCCATGCGGACAAGGAAGGCATTTTCTGCTCGGTCTGGGGGTTCTTGTTGAGGACAAGATCGATCAGCATCCATCAATGGTATAAGCCTAAGGAGGAAGACCACGAGGTGTCTTATGTCAATGATATCAGAAAGAAGATCTTTGGACTGAGCTGAAGGCAAATTTCACCCTACCGCAGAGGAGGATCCGGAGAAGCCGGTTAAAGAGCAATTAATCAAGTCTTGTGCCCTTAAGAAGATGGCAACCCTAATGAGGAGGTGGAGGAAAGAGCTGAACCAGTTTGTCGAGAAAGATAAGACACCAGAATTCATCGGCAAATATGAGAAGATCAAAGATCAGCAGCCGCATTTGTGCCCCACAAGACATCGGAAAAAAGTAAGAAGATGTCGGCGACAAACAAGCAAAATGTTGCGAAGAAGAAGCTTCACCATCGCTTGCGAGGTCGGTGGCTACCTCAAAGCCCGGCCTAAGTGGTCCAAGGCTGAGCATGATCTGCTTGAAAAAGGATCGAACAGAGACAATGTCTTGGCAGACCGTTGCGGACTTGGTTCTTGAGCTGGCGGAACCTTGGACCTATGTGAGGAAGTGCCGGTGGGCCAGACGAGCAGCTGCAAATACCACTCGGAAGCTTGACACTATATTGATGCAGCGCGGCGAGGGCGTTCCTTCAAGCAGGGGAGAAGGGCAGGCTCACAATGGCCCTTAGGAATCACAGCACCACTGGGCGGAACGAGGCATGCCGGGCTCCCTTCGTGGAAGGTTGGTTTTCGGACGTGGGCGTTACAAAACCCACGAGGAGGAAGAAAGCTGGAGCAGGACCAGCTGCAGCGCTGCACGAAAGGTTAATGGGGCTAGAGGAGCGAGAAGAGGAGCGAGAAGCGGCGGTCGCAACAAGCGACCTGAAGCTTCCCCCAAGCTACCCGCCATCTCGGCGGAGAAGCGGCGTGGCTTCCACCGAGCTGCTTCAGCGAGAGCATGTTTTGGCGGCTCCTGCCGGCTATCCGTGGATGGTATCACGGAGTCTCAAAGTTGCCACATTATGGCGCGATGGATGACTTTGAAGGTCAAGGCAGCTGTTGGCCAAGTTTATCCTAGTGGACCGGCACAACTTATCACTGCGGCCGATTCGAAGGATATGCTAAGATGATGGTGGATGAAATAACGGAGGATTTGAGGACCTCCGCTTGACCACCCTACCGGTGAAGGGGAGACTAGGCTGGGTTACGCTCTGAAGACTCCATGCCTATGGCGGAAGGAGCTCATCAACCTTCGAGGCTGGGGCCTCCGCCTCCTCCTCCTCCTCCGTGAGTCGGGGCACTCGCCTCCTCCTCCGTGAGTGGCGATCAGGGCCGCGTGGAGGCACTCCGCCTCCTTCTCCGGCGTGGCGGCACTCCGCCTCCTTCTCCGCCTGCGCCCGGCGCCTCGAGCAGCCAGCCTCCTCCTTCTCCGCCTCGTCGGCAAGAGGCGGAAGAGACCCCGCCGCTCGGGCTGCTCCAGCGCGTCGTAGTCCTTCTCCTCCGCCTCGTAAGCAAGCAAAAAAGAAGACATCCGCTCCATCTGCTCTGCGGCGTCTAGCATTACAGCCAAATGCGGGAGGAAATCTGAATCTGGTCCTTCTCTAAAGACTCGGAGAAGTTACCATCTGAGAGGACCGAGGAGGAAAGCGAAGATCCACAGACCGAAGTGGATGACTGGTTTGCAGGGTTGAAAGCAAAGAGAGTCCACCTCGGAGGAGAAGGTAGATCGGTGAAAGTTAAGCGCACTCTGGCTGCCACGAGGAAACCACCCAAGTCTCCGCGAGAAAGCAACTATAGCGCATTATTGGAAGGCATTTGCGAAGCGGAGAGGTCGGGACATACTCAAAGTGATCAAAGAATGAAAGAATGACGAGCTGAAACAAATTGCCCAGCTCGGCGAACAAGGCTGTCGTGCCCCCGCTCAAGGTGCACTGCTAGTGACATCGTCGATCCAAGGATGGTGCCGGTTATGGCAATCTGAAGATTACCTTGACGATGTACATTATGATTTCTTGGAGTGCGAGATACAAAGATCTGATCAGGAAGCCTCTTGTCAAATATGAAAGCTCTCTATCAGCGATGATGCGAAGATTGCATGATTGGTACATGAAAACCTGCGATTAGAGTGCGAGGGAGAGTACTTTGTATGTGAGACTTAAAAGGAGCATGACCTCGTTGGAATTGAGCTGATGCCTATTCCATTTGAGGAGTTCTATCAGTTTTCAATCAATTGGCCCTCGATAAAGCAGCGGTCACTGCTCTTGTCACGTAAGTAGTACTATACATCATTAAGTCTCTCTATATAACTCAGCTCTTTCATTGCATGTATTTATAATTATCCTCACTATATTATGCAGATTGAAGATCGCGAATTGAAGAAAAGACAAGTGGGTTCCATTGGGTTCATTAACACATATCTCATAGATGCAAGCGAGGTTGAATTTCATGCCGAAAATACGAGGCCAACTTGCTACAATCGTTGGTAATAAATGAACACAAGGATATAATACTCTTTCCTTACAACTTCAAGTGAGTGTTCTTGTCTTGTGGCATATTCGGTTTCTCTTATTAGTCAGGTTATAGTAATGCAATATTGATGAGTTATGCATGCATGCGAGTACCACTATATTCTCCTAGAGATTAAGCTTGAGCGGGGAGTAATGCTGTCTTAGACTCGAGGCGGAAAGATCCCAAGGAGTATCACGGACATGGTGAAATGCTCAAAGTAAGTTAAATCGATCATTATCCACCATATCAACAACTTTGTTCATTTACGATATCAAGTAATTGTTTTCTTTGTATGGCAGGGTTTGGAGAAAATTCACCAAAAAAGCTACGGGATAGCGGAAGAAGCTGCAATTTAGACACCGAAAGTAAGTACTATAGTAGCATATTCACGCATCTCCTAGTGATTCAAGCGCTAGTTTCATCAATACCATTTAACATGCTTGCTAATTATCAGTTTGATTGACCTCTATTTCTTGTAAAGTGGTTGTGGCAGGAACAAGGGAATGATTTACTGTGGATACTACATTTGCGAGTCCATCCGCCACATGACCTGTGTGAGGCTACTCGACAAACAATATGAAGTCCGTAAATAACAATATTCACAATTTTATTTTATTACCATCATTTGTGTTGAGTTTCATTCATATATATATATATATATATATATATATATATATATATATATATATATATATATATATATATATATATATATATATATATGTGTGTGTGTGTGTGTTGACCCCTTCTTAAAATTAGATGTTTGGATGCGGGATGAACTACTAGCACCAGATCGCATGCGAGCAATTCAAGAGGAATCGGCGGCATTCTTTCTTGACCACGTGATCGCTGAAGGCGGAGAATACTATGTGGACCACAGCGTCCGTATGTTAGGAGATTATTTGTGTAAAAGATAATTATTGTATATATGTAGGCGGTAGTGTCGGATAGATATCGAGAACTTGTTGTTCGACCAATCTCGGAGAAGGAGGTGGTCGATATCATCACTTTCCTCTGTATGCATATATGTTCATGGCGATCTTCTGTTTCCTTAGTTTGCTTACTAGCTAGCTAAGCGTGTCTAGCTAGTCCTCTCTATCTGTATATGTATAATGCGTAGCGTCGACCAAGCACGAACAAAGAGGACACTTCTCTATTAATTAGCTAGCTAACATAATATATGAAACACCTAAATTAACCCCTAAAACCCCTAACCCCCCTTAAAAAAACAAAACCCCAGCCCTTTGGAATCTTGTGGCGTGGATGCCTTTTGGTCGGTTGGTGCTACCAACGGGACCAAAACCTACACAGGCTCGGTGCACCACCACGTGGAGGATCATCTATCCCGGTTAGTGTTAGAGGCAGGGACTAAAGGGAGGTATTAGTAACGACCCATTAGTCGGTTCACGAACCGGGACTAAAAACCCTCTGAATCGGGACTAATAGGTGTTTTCTACTAGTGTAGAGTCAATAATCTAGTTCACATGCCATGTGATTAACACTCACAGGTCACATCGCCATGTGACTAATATCCAAAGAGTTTACTAGTGTCACTAAACTAGTTCACATCATCATGTGATTAAGACTCAATGAGTTACGGGGTTTGATCATGTTTTGCTTGTGAGAGAGTTTTAGTCAGCAGGGTGCGCAACATTGAGATCCGTATGTATTCATAAATCTCTAGGTCATATTGTAAATGTTGCTTCCACGCTCCACTTGGAGCTATTCAAATAGTTGCTCCACTATCGTATCGGTTTGCTACTCGAGTCATTCGGATAGGTGTTAAAGCTTGCATCGGCGTAACCCTTCGCGAACTCTTTATCACCTCCATAATCGAAAACATGTCCTTATTTACTCCAAGGACAATTTTGACGCTTGTCCAATTATCCATTCTGGATCATTCTTGTACCCTAGACTGACTCATGGCAGGCACACTTCGATGTGGTACACGACATATCATACTATAGAGCCTAAATGCGAAGCATAGGGGCGACCCGTCCTTTCTCTCTCTTACTGTAGGTGGTGAGCTTTAACTCTTAACTTCATACCTTACAACTCAGGCAAGAACTCCTTCTTTGACTGATCCATCTTGAACACCTTCAAGATTATGTCAAGGTATGTGCTCATTTGAAAGTACCATTTAGCGTTTTTTGATCTATCCTCATAGATCTTGATGCTCAATGTTCTAGTAACAATCCAGGTTTTCCATTGAAAACACTTTTCAAACAACCCTATATGCTTTCTAGAAATTCTACATCATTTCTGATCAACAATATGTCTACAACATATACTCATCAGAAATTCTATAGTGCTCCCACTCACTTCTTTGGAAATACAAGTTTCTCATAAACTTTGTATAGACCCAAAATCTTTGATCATCTCATCAAAGCGTACATTCCAACTCCGAGATGCTTACTCGGTCCTTAGAAGGATAGCTGGAGCTTTGCATACTTGTTAGCGTCTTTCAGGATTGTCAAAAACCTTCTGGTTGTATCACATACAACCTTTCCTCAAGAAAACTGTCAAGGAAACAATGTTTTGACATCCTATATGCAAGATTTCATAAATAATGCAGTAACTGCTCCAATTCAACAGACTCTTAGCATCGCTCTGGTGAGAAAGCCTCACCGTAGTCAACTCCTTGAACTTGTCGGAAAATATCTTTAACGACAAGTCGAGCTTCTTAATGGTGATACTTACCATCATTATCCATCTTCCTTTTAAAATCCATCTTTACCCAACGTCCTTCGACCATCAAGTATTTCTTCCAAAGTCATGGATCCTCTCTCGGATGTTATGGCCTCGAGCCATTTGTGGAATCCGAGCCCACCATCGCTTCTCCATAGCTCGTAGGTTCATTGTTGTCTAGCAACATGACCTCTAAGACAGGATTGCGTACCACTCTGAGTAATCTGGCGTCCTTGTCGACCTCTGAGTCACAGTAGTGACTTGATCGAAGCATCATGATCACTATCATCAACTTCCACTTCAATTGGTGTAGGTGCCACATGAACAACTTCGTACCTGCGCTACACCTTTGGTTGAAGTGATGGTTCAATAACCTCATTAAGTCTCCACCATCCTCCCCTCAATTCTTTGAGAAAACTTTTCCTTGAGAAAGGACCCGTTTCTAGAAACAATTACTTTTGCTTCGGATCTGAGATAGGAGGTGTACCCAACTGTTTTGGGTGTCCTATGAAGATGCATTTTATCCGCTTTGGGTTCGAGCTCATCAACCTGAAACTTTTTCACATAAACGCAGCCCAAACTTTTAAAGCGACAACAAGTTTCTCCAAACCATAGTTCAAGCAATGTCGTCTCAGCGGAATTACGTGGTGCCCTATTAAAGTGAGTGCGGTTGTCTCTAATGCCTAACCCATGAACGATAGTGGTAATTCGATAAGAGACATCATGGTACACACCATATTCAATAGGGTGCAACTATGATGTTCGGACACACCATCACACTATGGTGTTCCAGGCGATATTTATTGTGAAACAATTTACACAATGTCTTAATTGCGTGCCAAAGCTCGTAACTCAGATACTCATCTCTATGATCATATCATAGACATTTTATCCTCTTGTCACGATGATCTTTAACTTCACTCTGAAATTACTTGAACCATTCAATAATTCAGATTTGTGTTTAATCAAGTAAATATACTCAACATCTACTCGAATCATCTGTGAAGTAAGAACATAACGATATTCACGGCATGCCTCAGCACTCATTGGACTGCACACATCAAAATGTGTTACTTCCAACAAGTTGCTATCTTGTTCCATCTTCTTGAAAACAAGGCTTTTAGGTCATCTTGCCATGTGGTATGATTTGCATATCTCAAGTGATTCAAAATCAAGTGAGTCCAAATGATCCATCTGCATGGAGTTTCTTCATGCGTATACACCAATAGAAATGGTTAGCATGTCTCAAACTTTTCAAAAGCAGTGAGTCAAAGATCCATCAACATGGAGCTTCTTCATGCGTTTTACACCAATATGACTTACATGGCGATTGCCACAAGTAAGTGGTACTATCATTACTATCTTATATCTTTTGGCATGAAAATGTGTATCACTACGATCGAGATTCAATAAACCATTCTTTTAGGTGCAAGACCATTGAAGGTTTTATTCAAATAAATAGAGTAACCATTATTCTCCTTAAATGAATAACCGTATTGCGATAGACCTAATCCAATCATGTCTATGCTCAAGCATAAACACCAAATAACAATTATTTAGGTTTAACACAAATCTCGATGGTAGAGGGAGTAGGCGATGCTTGATCACATCAACCTTTGGAAACACTTCAACACATATCCTCAGCTCACCTTTAGCTAGTCTCCGTTTATTCCGTAGCTTTTATTTGAGTTACTAACACTTAGCAACCGAACGGTATCTAATACCACAGTGCTGCTAGGAGTACTAGTAAAGTACACATTAACATAATGTATATCAATATACTTCTATCGACCTTGCCAGCCTTCTCATCTACCAAGTATCTAGGGTAATCACTGCTTGATGTACATTCCTCTCATTCTGAAGCACTTAGTCTCGGGTTTGGGTTCAACCTGGGTTTCTTCATTGGGCAACAACTGATTTGCCGTTTCATGAAGTACCCTTCTTGCCCTTGCCCTTCTTGAAACTAGTGGTTTCACTAACCATCAACAATTGATGCTCCTTCTTGATTTCTACATTCGCGGTGTCGAACATTGCGGATAGCTCAAGGATCATCATATCTATCCCGATATGTTATAGTTCATCACGAAGCTTCTAGCAGCTTGGTGGCAATGACTTTGGAGAAACATCACTATATCATCAGGAAGATCAACTCCCTCGATTCAAGTGATTGTTGCACTCGAGACAATCGAGCACAAGCTCAACGATTGAGCTTTTCTCCTTAGTTTGCAGGCTAAGAAAATCGTCGGAGGTCTTATACCTCTTGGCGTGAGCACGACTTGAAATCCCAATTTCAGCCCTCGAAACATCTCATATGTTCTGCGATGTTTGAAATCGTCTTTGGTGCCTCAACTCTAAACCGTTTAAGCTGAACTATCACGTAGTTATCAAGGCGTGTATGTCGGATGTTACGCAACATCCACAGGGCGGCGTTAGAGGTTCACACCGAAGCGGTGCATTAAGAACATAAGCCTTCTCTGTCGCATAATTTCTCATCAACTTTCAACTATATTTTCTCTAGGAACATATCTAAAACAGTAGAACTAAAGCGCGACTATGACATAATTTGCAAAGGGTTTTTGACTATGTTCGGGATAATTAAGTTCATCTTATGAACTCCCACTCAGATAGACATCCCTCTAGTCATCTAAGTGATTACATGATCCGAGTCAACTAGGCGTGTCCGATCATCACGTGAGACGGACTAGTCATCATCGGTGAACATCTTCATGTTGATCGTATCTACCATCGACTCATGCTCGACCTTCGGTCTCTTGTGTTCGAGGCCATGTCTTTACATGCTAGGCTCGTCAAGTCAACCTAAGTGTTTAGCGTGTGTAAATCTGGCTTACACCGTTGTATGTGAGCGTAAGAATCTATCACACCCGATCATCACGTGGTGCTTGAAACAACGAACTTTACATAGCGGTGCACAGTTAGGGAAACACTTTCTTGAAATTTTAATGAGGATCATCTTATTTACTACCGTCGTTCTAAGCAAATAAGATGCATAAACATGATAAACATCACATGCAATCAAATAATGACATGATATGGCCAATATCATTTTGCTCCTTTTGATCTCCATCTTCGGGGCTCCATGATCATCATCGTCACCGGCATGACACCATGATCTCCATCATCATGATCTCCATCATCGTGTCTTCATGAAGTTGTCTCGCCAACTATTACTTCTACTACTATGGCTAACGGTTAGCAATAAAGTAAAGTAATTACATGGCGTTGTTCAATGACACGCAGGTCATACAATAAATAAAGAAAACTCCTATGGCTCTTGCCGGTTGTCATACTCATCGACATGCAAGTCGTGATTCCTATTACAAGAACATGATCAATCTCATACATCACATATCATTCATCATATTCCTTTTTTGGCCATATCACATCACATAGCATACCCTCCAAAAACAAGTTAGACGTCCTCTAATTGTTGTTTGCATGTTTACGTGGCTGCTATGGGTTGCTAGCAAGAACTTTTCTTACCTCATAAAAGCCACAACGTGATATGTCAATTGCTATTTACCCTTCATAAGGACCCTTTTCATCGAATCCGATCCGACTAAAGTGGGAGAGACTAGCACCCGCTAGCCACCTTATGCACCAAGTGCATGTCGATTCAGTGGAACACTGTCTCACGTAAGTGTCGTGTAAGGTCGGTCCGGGCGCTTCATCCCACAATACCGTCGAAAGAAGATTGGACTAGTAACGGTAAGCATATTGAACAAAATCAACGCCCACAACTACTTTGTGTTCTACTCGTGCAAAGAATCTACGCAATAGACCTAGCTCATGATGCCCTTTGTTGGGGAGCGTGGCAGAAATTCAAAATTTTCCTCGTGTCACCAAGATCTATCTATGGAGAAACTAGCGAGAGGGAAGGAGAGTGCATCTACATACCCTTGTAGATCGCTAAGCGGAGCGTTCAAGAGAAGCGGGGTTGAAGGAGTCGTACTCGTCGTGATCCAAATCACCGGAGATCCTAGTGCGAGCAGACGACACCTCGCGTTCAACACACGTACAGCCGGTGGCGTCTCCCATGCCTTGATCCAGCAAGGAGAGAGGAGAGGTTGGGAAGACTCCATCCAGCAGCAGCACGGTGTTGTGGTGATGGAGGCGTGGCAATCATGCAGGGCCTGCCAAGCACCATGAGGAGGAGGAGGACTTGGGAGGGAGGGCTGCGCCGAGGCAAGGGGTGCAGCTCCATGCTCCTCCCACTATATATAGGGGTGGAGGGGATTATTTCTTGCCCTCCAAGTCCATTGGGCGTTGGCAAAGGTGGGAGGAAAGAAATCTCATCCTTTCCTTTCCCCCACATTATTATCCCCCCATTTTAGGGATCTTGATCTTATCCCTTGGGATATGATCTTATTCCTTCTAAGGGGGATCTTAGTGCGCCTTGACCAGGGTGTGGGGCCTTTCCCCACTACCCACGTTCATGTGGGTCCCCCATGCAGGTGGGCCCCACTCCGGAACCTTCTAGAACCTTCCCGTTACAATACCGAAAATCCCGAACATTTTCTGTGGCCAAAATAGGACTTCCCATATATAAATCTTTACCTCCGGACCATTCCGGAACTCCTCATGACGTCAGGGATCTCATCAGGACTCGAACAACATTTGGTAACCACGTATATCTATTCCCTATAACCCTAAGCGTCCTTGAACCTTAAGTGTGTAGACCCTACGGGTTGGGAAGCATCTGAACATGACCGAGGCGTTCTCCGGTCAATAACCAACAGCGGATCTGGATACCCATGTTGGCTCCCACATGTTCCCGATGATCTCATCGGATGAACCACGATGTCAAGGACTCAATCAATCCGTATACAATTCCCTTTGTCTAGCGGTATTGTACTTGCCGAGATTCGATCGTCGGTATGCGATACCTTGTTCAATCTCGTTCGGCAAGTCTCTTTACGTTCGTAACACATCATCCGTGATCAGCGCCTTGGTCACATTGTGCACATTATGATGATGTCCTACCGAGTGGGCCCAGAGATACCTCTCGATTACGGAGTGACAAATCTAGTCTCGATTAGTGCCAACCAACAGACACTTTCGGAGATACTGTAGTGCACTTTTATAGCTACCCGATTCGTTGTGACGTTTGGTACACCCAAAGCATTCCTCGGCATCCGGGAGTTGCACAATCTCATGGTCTAAGGAAATGATACTTGACATTAGAAAAGCTTTAGCATCGAACTACGATCTTTGTGCTAGGCTTAGGATTGGGTCTTGTCCATCACATCATTCTCCAAATGATGTGATCCCGTTATCAACGACATCCAATGTCCATGGCCAGGAAACCGTAACCATCTGTTGATCAACGAGCTAGTCAACTAGAGGCTTACTAGGGACATTGTGTTGTTTATGTACCCACACATGTATCTGAGTTTCCTATCAATACAATTATAGCATGGGTAATAAACGATTATCATGAACAAGGAAATATAATAATAACTAATTTATTATTGCCTCTAGGGCATATTTCCAACAACCTCTACCGGGATTTAGCCACCTGCCCCTTCAGCCCCCATCTCCGAACAGTATCACATGTAATGTAACAGTGTAAAGTATATAGTATATGCCCGTGATCACCTCTGAAGTGATCACGGCCCGATAATATAGCATGGCGGACGGACAAGAGTGTAGGGCCCTTTGATGGAACACTAGCATCCTATACTAAGCGATAGGATAGCGAGGTAAAAAGGTAACTGTTGATAGTAGCAAGGACAAGCTATGCGTGATATAGGATTAGCGAAAGCGATAACATGCTACACTACTCTAATGCAAGCGATATAGAAGAATGGCGATATCGGTGATCAAGGGGGCTTGCACTGGTTTCTCACGGCAAGAGAGAGGTCGTCAACACGTAGTCGTCTTTGAGTAGCGGTGGCGTGAGTCTCGGTGTCTAAGCGGAAGAAGAGGGAAGAAACAATAAATACATAGCAAGCAAGTGCATAACAGGACAACAAGCGAGCTAGGCGTGTTCTAAGCGGTATGAGGTGATCTCGGGTGAAGGAAACATCAGGAAAGCACCCGGTGTTAGTGTTTTTCGAGGCGAGATGAAGCGGAGGTGAAATGTTGCAGGTTCACTATGCTAGGGGCGCGTGGCGGATGAGCAGGCTGCGTGTCCGGATTCGTCTCAAATAGTTACGAGCAACTTTCATGTAGAAAACATTTTCATCGAGCTACGGTTTATTTTATATGATTTTCTAAAGTTTAAATCATTTTAGAATTTAATTAATTAATTTAATTCAACATTATCCAGAATAGTGTATCTTGGCGTCGGCATTCAGGCGTTTGAGGTCAAGCTGGCGTGAGGTCCCACATGTCATTGGTGATTAATTAACTAACGATTAATTAGGTTAATTAGTGATTAGATTAGTCTAATTATGATCAATTAAGGTAATTAATTCTTTAATTGATTAATAATTAATACTTTTATTATTGTTATAATTATTATTTTTAATACTTTCTTCTTTTTTTATAAAAGCGTTACAGGCGGGGCCCGTTTGTCATTGGGCGGAGGGAGGTTGCGGGCGTCGAGGCAAGCAGGCACACTGGCGGCTGAGTTTAGCCCGGGCGCCACGATGGCGGCGTGCCAACCCGGGCGCCCAGGCGAGGAGGCTAGGAGGAGGCCAAGGCGAGGCGGGTGGGGCGTCGTGGCCTTGGCAGTCTTGGCGAGGTGGCGAGAGGCCACGGCGGGCGAGCGAGCGTGGCGGAGAACGCCTGCGCGATGTCAGCGAACTGGCGGGACCGGGACCACGGTGGCCGCGCGAGCACGGCGGGTGGTGGCCGGCGTGGAGCTGCGGGGAGAGAGCGAGTGGCGGAGTGACAGCGCATTGGGCAGCGCCGGGCGCGTCAACCGCCCGGCGAGATCAGCGCGGACTCGGCGACTATGGGAGGGAGAAGGAGGGCGGCGGGGCTCAATGGGGCCGTGGGGAATGGCAGCGGGCTCGGCGGAGTCGGGGAGGTCCGACGAGGAGGGTCGAGGTGGCGTTCGGCGATGGTGGGGTCGGCGGAGGAGCTCGGTTGTTGGGAGCGTTGCAGAAAATTAAAATTTTTCTCACGGTTTCACCAAGATCCATCTATGAGTTCATCTAAGCAGCGAGTCAAGGGAGTGAGTTTGCATCTACATACCACTTGTAGATCGAGTGCGGAAGCGTTCAAGGGGATGGTGATGATGGAGTCGTACTGCCGTGATTCCGATCACCGATGACCAAGTGCTGAGCGGACAGCACCTCCGCGTTCAACACACGTGCAGTGCAGACGGCGTCTCCTCGACTTGATCCAGCAAGGAGGAAGGAGAGGATGAGGAAGATGGCTCCAGCAGCCTACCACGGCGTGATGATGATGCGGTGGCGATTCTCCGTGAGGCTTCGCCAAGCACCGCGGAGGAGGAGAGGTGTTGGGGAGGAGGGCTGCGCCTTCAATTGTGTGTTGCAGCCTCCCTCGCCCCTCTATTATTGGGGGAAGGGCAGGGGGCGGCCTCTAGATGGGAATCTAGAGGCGGCTGACCAGGAGGGTGGCTTGCCCCCCAAGCAGGCGCCCCCTCTGGGGTTCCCAAACCCTAGGCGCCAAGGGCCCAAGGGGGTGCGCCCAGCCACGAGGCTGGCTCCTTCCCCACGCAGCCCATGTGGCCCCCAGGAGGGTGGCCCCTCCAGTGGACCTCGGAACCCTTAGGTGGCCCGGTACAATACCCGGTAAGCCCGAAACTTTCCGGTGTCCGTTTGACAACTTCCATATATAAATCTTTACCTCCGGACCATTCCGGAACTCCTCGTGACGTCAGAGATCTCATCAGGGACTCGAACAACATTCGGTAATCACATACAAGTCTTCTTAATAACCCTAGCGTCACGAACCTTAAGTGTGTAGACCCTACGGGTTCGGAGACATCTGCGAGACATGACCGAGGCGCTCTCGGGTCAATAACCAACAGCGGGATCTGGATACCCATGTTGGCTCCCACATGCTCTTCGATGATGTCATCGGTTGAACCACTGTTGTCGAGATTCAAGCAACCCGTATGCCATTCCTTTGTCAATCGATGCGTTACATGCGAGGCTGGATCGTCGGTATCCCAATACCTCGTTCAGTCTACGTTACCGCAAAATCACTTTACTCGTGCCGTAATGCATGATCCCGTGACAAACACTTGGTCACTTTGAGCTCATTATGATGATGCATTACCGAGTGGGCGGAGATCGTCTCCGTCATGCGGGTGACAAATCGATCTCGATCCGTGTCAACCCAGAGACACTTTCGAGAGATACAGCAGGTGCACCTTTATAGTCACCCGATTACGTTGTGGCGTTTGGTACACCAAAGCACTTTCGTCGGTATCCGGGAGTTACGATCTCATGGTCTAAGGAAGAGATACTTGACATTGGAAAAGCTCTAGCAAAGCGAACTACGATCTTGTGCTATGCTTAGGATTGGGTCTTGTCCATCATGTCATTCTCTAATGGCGTGATCCGCTATCAATGACATCCGATGTCCATAGTCGAAACCATGACTATCTGTTGACCAACGAGCTAGTCAGCTGGAGGCTCACTAGGGGCGTATTGTGGTCTATGTATTCACACGTGTATCACGATTTCGGATGATCTGATTATAGCATGAATAAAGGCAATTATCATGAACAAGGAAATATAATAATAATGCTTTTATTATTGCCTCTAGGGCATATTTCCAACACCGGTGAGGTTGCCTGACGACAATGCGGCGACGGGGAGGTCCTCAAGCGGTGGCGATCTGGCGCCCGGCGTTGAGCACGTCGGGCGGGGAAGGAGATGAGGCGAGGCGTCGATGGCTGTCGGTGCAGACGAGTTCAATGAGGTCTGACGAAGAGGAGGTCGAGGGCGGAACAGCGACGAAGCGATCGGCAGACGGCGTGGCAGCTCCGGGGGGCGGGATCGAGGCGGTGGCGTCGGTGGCGAGTGCCACGATCCGATTCGGATCGAGGTAGGAGGAGAGGGCGTGGGGGATCGTGGGGTTTCTCCCGATCCAGTTGGATTGGGAGAGGAGAGTGGGGAGACGCAGTGGGGGGCGGGTGTCTGTGGGTGGATTAGGTTCTGGGGGAGTGGGTATAAGGGGGTGGGGTGGGCCTTGGCCCGGTTAGGCAAGCCAGCTAGGCGAGCCCAGTGGGGAGGGGGTGCTTGCTTTTCTTTTCCTTCTCCTTTTGTATTTTCTTTCTTTTGTTTATTATCTATTCTGTTTTATTTCATTTTAAATCATTTAGGCAATTTCTAAAAATGAGTTTGCTGCACTACAATTACCTATGCCAATTTTGGCACAACTCGAACATTTTTGTTATATCTTTTGAAAACCTTTGTTGCTTGCCTATATTTTAAATTTCAATTTGAATCGTTTTGAACTAACACGAGTTTACCAACAGTAACCAAGGTGACGTGGCATCATTAGCGCAGGGTTACTGTAGCTTGATTACCCGGGCGTCACAATTCTCCTCTACTACAAGAAATCTCGTCTTGAGATTTAAGAGGCGGAGTAGAGGGAGAAGGTTCTGGTTACGAATTTCTAGCGAGTGTTCTCGGTCTTGGTTGCTCTTCTCGAAGAGGCCGATCCATAACCTTGATGTCTTCATTTCTGCTTGAGTTCTCATGATGAAGTTGGCATCCTTTCTTTGGGAACTCCATCGTACTTACGAAAGAATAAAGGTGGGCATTACGGGAGAGCGGACGTCGGCAAGGTTGACTATCGAATTCGACAACATCGAGGAAGGTGGCGGAAAGTAACTCTCGAATCGAATCTTAGAAATTATCGAGAGCAAAGTAAGGAGGTAACACGGAAAGTTTCGGCGGGCGGCAATCGTTCGATGCTGTAATAGAGGCGTGAAAGGTCAAAACAACGGGAATAAGTATTGTGTCCGATATCAGGACTGAAGGTGGCTCGTGAATTACATACGAGGTCACTGTGAGGAACAACCTTGGGAACAGGGGTGTACATGTGAGTCAGGTTTGAACTGTGGGCTATGGGTTATGGGCCCACCATGTGGTTGAAGGTAGAAAGGGGCCGACATCTTGCATGGTCACGATAGTAAGGCGTGTCGAGAGGTTAGCACATCGGTTATGTCGGCAACAACATCGATACCAAGAGGCGAGGGCGAAGAGAACCATTTTCTGCTTTCGTTGAGCAGGCGGACCAATAAGGCAAGGTTCTAAATCCATCGATGGCTACGGAATGTCGACAACAATAGTAACAGGTCTTCTTGATAGAGTGGTACAACGAGTTGTTTACATAAGCGAGGAAATATTACTGCTTATATTATATAAATCACAAGAAGGTTTAAACAAACCAATGGAAAGGAAAAGTGATTATCAGGTTTAAGCGAGAACAATGGAAAGAAAAATGTGTATACACACATATTTGAGGGTATATCCTTCCCAAGGACAAGCGGACATGATATCCATGACAGGATAGATGTGGAAAACCCTCTAGGTAGGGAGAGAAATTTTCATGACATTACCTTAAGGGGTCATATAAAGACCGATGCTATAACTCTTGAAACATGTCCCAACCATCATATCGACCGAGATTCAGATCGATCGGTGTCGAGATACCTCAGACTCAGGATGCCTAAGAAGGAAGGGGTGCAACACAATTTGACGAGGTGGTATTGCAAGATCCTCGAGGAATTTACTACGGAAGCGAGTTCCGAAACAAAAGCTCATCATTAAACCAATGAAGGGATAAGGAGGTAGTGATGATCTCAGCGACAATTCATCGAGACTTCCAAAAGATGGGTTTCCACAATTAAGTGAACAAGGAGATAACATTAGTCAGATCAAATGGTATAATGATGTATGCTCGAGGGAAACATACACAATTAAACATTGGTTGAAAGGTGCACCCAAAATATGGGTTGGGTTGCACAACCAAAGTCGAATGGTGATTCAATAATCAATAGTCTAAGAATGAGCGGCCGACCATTAACTCCAAAGCAATAGGGTTGCTAGAAGTTTTGGAATTACACATCACAGATCCATTTGTCGGTGGTTAGAAATAACTCGGTGACCAGGAAAAGAATGGTGATGGTGATAAGTATCACTTGTATCAAGAATTCTCGGTGGTGAAATTCTCACAACATTGAGGACATAAGAGATGTTAATGTTCCAAGGTAAAGAAGAACAACTCTTGGATAGCAAGGAACTCAGGTATAACACCAAACACGAACAAGCCTGTGTTGGTGGGAAGGCAATAAAGTGGTCGATGATAACACAGATCATCAAGGGCAAGGATGGTATTTCTCATCATGAACTCAATTGATATCCTGGAAGAGCTCATAAGGTTGATGATGATCACGACACATTTGTCGAGAGATTTCATGAAGATGTAATCAATCAGCAACGACATCAAGTCAAAGGAATGAGGTAGCGGAAGGTTATTGGAACCATGGGTAGGACACAAACTTGAAATCAAGATTATTGTTCAAGGCGAACTGATATGCGAGGAAGATCGGCGTAAGCAGCTCATCGTCGAAAATTTTGTGCTCGGGATGAAGGACCGGTAGCGAGTTAAAATTTAGCATGATAATGATATAGCCAATCAGGCTAGCAATGACTTGAAGGATTAATAAATGCATAAGCAGTGAAGAATACTTAGAGTTATTGAATCGAAGTGCGTAATTGATTCACTTATCAGTGTTCTCGGTTGATGACAACCCAGAACCCAGGAAAATTGGAATCGGTGAGAAATAACAGTTGATGAAGAACCCATAAGAATTTATGTAGTTTCATGATATTCTCGCGGTACGGAGGATATATTCAAGGGTAGAAGCGGGATAGAGGTTGGACAAGTGAAATCATTTGCGAAGGCAAGCACTTAAACTTGTCCAAGAAATGGGATCAAGAAGAACAATATGGTTGAAACCACGGTGCAAAAGACCAAGCATAGATAAGAGAAGAAGTTATAACAAGGGGATTATTATTACTACGAGAAGCTTCCATGATAAGTTCCACCTCGGGTCCATGGGCATGAACACAAAGTTCAAGGTCGACTCCCACTTCTCCAAAGCATAACCTTACATTCACTTCTCGATTCGATAATGGCATTAGTGTTGAAAGTTTTACGTGGTGAAATACCAGATGAGTATGACCCGTGAAAACTTCCGAGTTCACACATAGTAAGGAAGGCATAGGTTCAACCCATCAGGGCATCTTAGGAACATATCTTCAAGAGTAAATGATACAAGCTCAAAAGTAGAGCATGGTTGACAAGGCAAATGATACAATTTACCAAAGGCATTATGTATCGGGGAAGAACTCAAGGTTTTGAGAATATCACGAGCAGTGGGATAATAATCCACCAAAGCGATCGGCGGACCGCCAAGAATCGATGTGAGCATATATGTTCAACGAAGAAGAAATAATGCAAAAGGCATAGGATTATAGAAATATTTTGATAATTCGAGAGCTTAAATACAAGGAATAATGATTTCCAAATTGGGGATCGAAGCGGATGCTCGATCAAAAGATAAGTAAGTCGAATAGACTTAGAGGCACAAGCGGTGGCAATTGATTGATGAAACAACCAGCTCATGTTCAAAATGGCGTCGAGCGGAAAGATATTTTAGAAGGGTTGATAGATGATTGTGTGCATTCGCACATGTTGAATCAAAAGGATCAAAATAGCGATGTCAAAAGATACTAGTGAATATTGCTAGTGATATGGGAGCATCCATAATATAAGCATACAAGTATTTGCGAGCAATAGTTTGAAGAGGATGCTCGAGAAGGTGGGATAGTATTTCAGAATATCTTATGAAGCATACGAACAATTGGGGATGAACAGATACTCAATAAGTGCAAGGAATTTTCAATAGCGGTATTCATGTGGTAAAGCGCAAGGCGATAAGCTTAAAGGATTTTGAACAACGGAGAGCAATTTAGGGCATCTTGTACTAACAAGAGCAAGCGAGGATGAAGGTATGAGCGATAATTGTAGGTAGTTATCCATAAGGGTATATCGGTGGTAGGGGATTGTAAAGTCGATGGGCACAAGGGTCTCGGGAAAACATCGGATATCTTGGAATCTTACAGTGCGACAAGCGATCATCTGGAGTGAGGGACTCTCCGGAGAAAGTCTTCGAGAACCTAAAGTTAGTCTTTTAGCAAAATCATTTAACCCGAATAGGGAGAGATTAGAGTCGAGTAAAGATCGAGGAGTAAAGATCCTAGTACCACCCAATGGCGGCGTGGGCCCATAAGGCACACAGCCATGTTAGTAAAGGTTTGTAATGTCTAGACTCAACCCGGCCAAGGAGTTGGGAAGGGGATTCCTACGAGCGATCGGCTCGATACCAACTTGGCGCCCCGATTCAATCATACACTAATCATGCGCATAAATGTATGCGATCAAGATCAAGGACTCACGGGAAGATATCACAACACAACTCTAAAACATAAATAAGTCATACAAGCATCATAATACAAGCCAGGGCCTCGAGGGCTCGAATACAAGTGCTCGATCATAGGCGAGTCAGCGGAAGCAACAATATCTGAGTCTGAGACATAAGTTAAACAAGTTTGCCTTAAGAAGGCTAGCACAAAGCGGATCACGGATCGAAGAAGCGCGGGCCTCTGCACAGGATCCTCCTAAACTACTCCTGGTCATCGTCGTGGGCTGCTGCGTAGTAGTAAGCACCTCCGGTGTAGTAGTAAATCATCGGCGGTGGCGTCGCTCTGGGCTCCATCGTGCAGGTTGCAGCAATCGGGTAAAGAAAAGGGAAAAGGGGAACAAGGCAACCGTGAGTACTCATCCAAAGTACTACATAAAAAGAGCTACACTACATATGCATGGATATATGTGTAAAGGGCCATATCGGTGGACTGAACTGCAGAATGCCGAGAATAAGAGGGGATAGCTAATCTTATCGAAGACTACGCTTACAGCAGCCTCCGTCTTGCTGACATGTAGAAGAGAGTAGGCTGAAGTCCTCAAGTAGCATCGCATAGCATAATCCTACAGTGATCCCCTCCTCATTGCCTTGTTAGAGAAGCGATCACGGGTTATATCTGCACTTGGAAGGGTGTGTTTTATTAAGTATCCGGTTCTAGTTGTCATAAGGTCAAGGTACAACTCCAAGTAAATCACATTACAGAAGATCACGGCTATTGAATAGATTAACTTCCCTGAGGGTGCACCACATAACCCAACACGCTTGATCCCATTTGGCGGACACACTTTCACAGGTCATGCCCGCCGCGGAAGATCAACACGTCAGCCCCACCTAGGTACAAGAGAGGTCGACCGCGGTCTAAACCTAAGCGCCGCAGTGCAGGCCCATCACCTGCACACACCACGTTGCGTGGGCGGCGGAAGCAGACCTAACCTAGCGAGCGTTCGGTCCAATCCGGCCGCAGCGGCTCGATCGTGACGTCACGAAGTGCTTGGTGATACCACGGCGTCAGTGCCCATAAGCATTCCGCAGCGTGGTTGGTTAGTGCGTATAGACCAAATGGCGGACTCGGATCAAATACCAAGATCTCGTTAAGCGTGTTAAGTATCCGCATGACGCCGACCGGGCCGAGGCCCACCTCTCTCCTAGGTGGTCTCAACCTGCCTGTCGCTCCGCTCCTAAAATAACGATCGGGGGCCGTCGGGATCAGGCCCACCTCTATTGGGATGGAACCACGCCCAGCCCCCATCTCGAACGATATCACGGGTAATGTAACGATGTAAAGTATATAGTATATGCCCGTGATCACCTCTGAAGTGATCACGGCCCGATAATATAGCATGGCGGGCGGACAGAGTGTAGGGCCTTGATGGAACACTAGCATCCTATACTAAGCGATGAGGATATCGGGTAAAGGTAACAACGATAGTAGCAAGGACAGGCTATGCTGCGGTATAGGATTAGCGAAAGCAGTAACATGCTACACTACTCTAATGTAAGCAGTATAGAGAAGAATAAGCGATATCTGGTGATCAAAGGGGGGCTTGCCTGGTTTCTACGGCAAGAGAGGGTTCGTCAACACCGTAGTCGTCTTGGGTAGCAATGGCGTCGGTCTCGGTGTCTAAGCGGAAGAAGGGGAAGAAACAATAAATACATAGCAAGCAAGTGCATAACAGGACAACAAGCGAGCTAGAGCGTGTTCTAGCGCGGTATGAGGTGATCTGGGTGAAGGGAAACATCCGGGAAAGCATCCCGGTGTTCCGTGTTTCGAGCGAGATGAACCGGAGGTGAAATGTTGCAGGTTCACTATGCTAGGGGCGCGTGGCGGATGAACGGGCTGCGTATCCGGATTCGTCTCGTCGTTCGAGCAACTTTCATGTAAAAACATTTTCATCGAGCTACGGTTTATTTTATATGATTTTCTAAAATTTAAATCATTTTTAGAATTTAATTAATTAATTTAATTCAACATTATCGAGAATAGTGTATCTTGGCGTCATCATGATGTCGGCATGACATCAACGATCAACGAGGCGTTGGCGAGGGTCAAACGGCGTGAGGTCCCACATGTCATTGGTGATTAATTAACTAACAGATTAATTAGGTTAATTAGTGATTAGATTAGTCTAATTATGATTAATTAAGGTAATTAATTCTTTAATTAATTAATAATTAATATTTTATTATTATTATAATTATTATTTTAATTCTTTCTCTTTTTTTATAAAAGCGTTACGGCGGGGCCCGTTTGTCATTAGGACATAGGGAGGTTGCGGCCTTGAACAAGCAGGAAGGCGCTGCTGGTTTGGCCCGGCGAGGCGCCACGCCAGGCGGCGTGCCAGCACGAGCCGGGCGAGGGAGGCAGGAGGAGGCCAAGGCGAGCCGGGTGGGGCGTCGTGGCGCAGTGAAGTCTTGAGCCGAGGTGGCGAAGCCACGGCGGGCGAGGCGGCGTGGCGGGAACCTGCCTGTGATCAGCGAACTGGCGGGACCAGGACATGATGGCATGAACACCCAGCGGGTGGCGCCCGGCGTGGAGCTCTCGGAGAGAAGGCGCGAGTGGCGGAGTGACCGCGCATCGGACGCGCCCGGAGCGCGTCAACCTCCGGCGAGATCGGCGGGGACTGCGGCGACTACGGGAGGGAGAAGGAGGGAGCGAGGCGGGGCTCACTTGGGCCGTAGGGGGAATGGCAGGCGGGCTCGGCGGAGGTCGGGAGGTCCGCGAGGAGGGGTCGAGGTGGCGTTCGGCGGCAATGGGGTCTAAGCGAAGGAGCTCCGGTGAGGTTGCCCGACGAGCAGCGGACGGCGAGGAGGTCCTCAAGCGGTGGCGATCTGGCGCAGTGTCGAACACGTCGGCGGCGGGGAGGAGATGAGGAGGGCGTCGATGGCACTTTCGGTGGCGCGGCGAGTTCTGGCGAGTCAGCGAAGAGGAGGTCGAGGCCGGGCAGCTGACGAGCGGTCGGCAACGGTGTGGCAGCTCCGGGGTCAGGCGGTGGCGTCGGTGGCGAGTGCCACGATCCCGTTCTGGATCGGGGTAGGAGGGAGGGCGTGGGGGATCGTGGGGTTTCTCCCGATCCAGATTGGATCGGGAGAGGAGAGTGGGGGACACGAGTGGGGGGCGGAGTCTGTGGGTGGATTAGGTTCGGGAGGAGTGGGTATAAGGGAGTGGGGTGGGCCTTGGCCCGGTTGGCCGAAACCAGTGGGCGGAGCCAAGTGGGGAGGGTGCTTGCTTTTATTTTCCTTTTTTGTTTTCTCCTTTGTATTTTCTTTCTTTTGTTTATTATCTATTCTGTTTTATTTCATTTTAAATCATTTAGGCAATTTCTAAAAATGAGTTTGCTGCACTACAATTACCTATGCCAATTTTGGCACAACAACATTTCTGTTATATCTTTTGAAAATCTTTGTTGTTTGCCTATATTTTAAATTTGAATTTGAATCGTTTTGAACTAACAGAGTTTACCAACAGTAACCAAGGTGACGTGGCATCATTAAGCGCAGTGTTACTTTAGCTTGATTACCGGGCATCACACATCCATTGGCCCGCCACCCCATGGTGTTGTTTGATTGTTATTTTTCTATATACTAGGGCAACATGGTCATTTAATAACCTCTAGGGAGGGACTAAAAACCTTTTAGTCTCTGAAAACAAACAGGGAGGGACTTTTTAGGGACTAGGGACTTCTTAGTTGAGACTAAAAAAGTCCTAGGACTTGTAGAACCAAACAGGGCCTTAGTATGCAAGCAACCAAACTCTTTTAGGTCTAGATGTGTAAGTCATCTTACAAAACCAAATAATCCCAAAACACTAAGGCGCGGTGCATTAACTTCTACCTCGTTTTTGTTTCTTGACATATCAACCAATAAGAGATGAGGGTGTGTATGCTTTTAATGACTTGAGACTATCAAATACGACATGCAGTGGTTAGTTTATTGCATGCAATGCTATTAATTAACAAATAAACATTAAGGTCTCTCGTTTTCCCCTCCTCCTTGGTCACGGTGCACAACCTAAGATGACTTAGGCCCTGTTTGGTTCATAAGTCCTAGGACTTTTCTAGTCCCAACTAAAAGTCCCTAGTCCCTAAAAAGTCCTCCCGTTTATTTCTAGAGACTAAAAGTCCCTATTCCCTTTCTAGAGGTTATTAAATGACCATGTTGCCCCTAGTATATAGAAAAATAACAATCAAATAACGCCATGGGGTGGCGGGCCAATGGATGCATGGAGGGACATTGTTGGAAAAGTCCCAAAAAAGCCTTGAGAGTCTTCTTCATTTAGTCACAAATGCCTAGATTAGTCCCTAAAAAATCACCCCCGGCCCCGCCCTCCCCGGTTTGGTAAAAAAGTCTTTAAAAGGGACTTTTTCTAGTCCTTACATAAAAAGTCCTGAAACAAACACCCTTACTCATCTAGGCGGAGTATTGAGAAAGCTAACAATGACGGATTCGAGATAATTACCCAATCGGATGCGTTGAAGCTCTAAAGGTGCATGTGACAACAACCCAAGAGTCAGCGCAGAATACATTCCGACCTCCCATGAGAATAGCAACCTGCTTGGACAAAATGCAATATTAATTTAGCCAGTATCGCCTGATATTTACAAAATGGATGTCTGGAATAGCGCTCACACATCAATTCGAGACATCCATGCGCTGTGGTGGGAGGCGGATGGATGTCTGCTGCCGTGTTGAGAGATTTAGAAACTGATCTCTGGGTGGTGATTACTTTAATCTGTGCTTCCTGTGCTGGTACTATTTGTCCGCTCTGCTATTCATTGTGGAGAGAAAGACCGGAAAATCAGTATCAAATTTATACAGAGAGAGGAGAGATGCAGGTTGTTATTCATCTTCTGCTATTGGCACTGAATGATTTTATTATTGCTATCAATGCAGATTGTGTGATGTTTGGTATGCATGTTTTTTAATATTCTTCTTTCAGTGGTCTGTCACTGGATGTCGACATTGCATTGCATATATTTTGTTTCATTCTGGTAAGATTTGGTTCAATTCCTTTGGCTTAACCTTGTAAGTTTCGTTTAGTCCTCATCGGAAAAAAAGAGTTTGGTTTAGTGTACTGGTTGCATATTACAGAAGATTTGGAAAGTACTGGTTGTATGTTTTTGAAAATTTGAAAAGATGAAGAATTCTCGTGTTAACAAACTGGGTTGGTTGCCAACAAAAAATTTGGGGTTAGGTTAGTCCTGAACTGGCTTCTCAGTGAACCATAACCTCGATCGGCCCATCGTTTTTGTCATCACTGACCCTTGCGCGGAGACCCGGTTCCTCAATCCGGGCAATCCTGATTCATGGCAAATGTGCTTGCTCCGTAACGTAGCACGAATGATTCCCCCAAATAATCATTACAATTAAAGCCGTTTGTTGTATATATCATCTCCGTTTCCTTTGGTGTCAACTTCTAGCAAAGGTATAGTTTTTTTAGAAAAGAGGATGATCCGCCTCTGCATCCGGGAGATGCATCATTGCCACTTTATTGATTATTCTAGATGACCTTACAAGTATTACAACAATGTGGCTGAATCCACCATCTTAGCAATACATTGCCGCTACTCCTATCCAAAATGATGAAGGGGTGCTAAGCTGGGCCACTACCCAAACCACTCACCTAAGCCTAACATCAAAAGCGGAAGCGAAACATATTGGAAGCCCCAGCCGAGCCACATACCGGTGCAGGGCACAATCCGTCGAGCAGCGCTCGTGTGTGCCGTCGCGCTATCTTCCACAGGTCCGTCTTGAGATCATATTGAGGCTTCTATCTTGTCAGCCACTCTGCCATCAACGTCATCATGGCGCAGACAACAACCTCCTCTGCGCGAGTCCATCTTCGTGCATCGGACGCCGAAACCTCCACGGCGCCATGCCGCCGATATCCGCCGCCATCGATGTGTGAGATGAAGCACCGCTCCACCATCCCCAGCCAGCACTTACTCAAAAGCGATGCCCACAGGAGAGAAAGCGATAAAAGCGTCATCATCGTCCGATCCGGAAGACCCAGATCTAGGGTTTCCCGGAGCATCGAGCGATGATGCGAGGCGCAACAGCGATGCCTCGACAAGGAGCGACATCTAAGACGCCCGCCATCGTCCGCCATGACCCGTAGTCGTGCGATTTTCATCGCGATTGCTCCACGGGCGTGCGCCGCGAAGTCGTTGGTCCCTTCAGCGGAGCAAACTCCAAAACAATGCCCTAAGGAGGGACTACGACGCAGAAGCGCCACCATTGCTCGATCCGGGAGATCTAGGGTTTCCCCGTAGTTGCCCGCTGCTGTCAAGGGCGGACAAGGTAGAATCTCGCGGATCTGCCCGACTGCCGGCGATCGCACCCACCACCGATGCCGGCGGCCGACCAGCGATCAATCGGTCGCGCCGCCCGCGGGAACCGATCCGGTCACGCTGCTACGCCCGTCCACAGCGGCATAACACGGAATCGCAAGGCCTCTGCGAATGGGAATCGGCGTCGGTGGCGCCGCCACCAGTATGGCGACGAGCCCGCCGCCCGAGCTCGTTGTGGCGGCCCGCGTAGCCATGACCCACCAGCGAGAGGGCCGAGTCCCGCCGCCCGGCGAGCAGCTAAACCAGTGGCGCGCCCTTAGGCGGCGAGGCAGGAAGGAGGAGGAGTGGGAGGTTGGCGTCGATGGGATCTGGGCCTCCGATCGCCTGCAGGTGGCTCGGGAGGAGCGTGAAGGTTGACTCTCCAGTTAATATCCAGATTATTCAATAATGCTAATTGAAAGAGTATAGTACTTGAGTGCATTACAATAATGCTAATTGAAAGAGTTATATTTGGATATTCGAGTTGATCATCCACATATATGTCCTCTTCATTTGACTTGCTTGACCATCAGAAATGTTTAACAAACTTCGAGCGATGGTTCAACTAATTTTAGACCTCAGTTTACAAAATAAATCTCTATTCATTTGGGCGGGTGCGGCCGTGCGGTGATATCCCAATTATAACACACGAGCACATATATCAAACTTACATACGATGCATGAGTGGTGGCAGAAACAAAAGCTGCTCTGAACGACTAAGAGGAATATGTTCAGACTTGAGCACCACCCGTCGTGCCGGCCCTCGTCGAGGATCCAAGTCAGCTGACAAGGTGGATCACTGGAGACGGGGAAAGCCACGTGTCACCAGTGTTGTGCAATAGCCCGGTTGCCGGCAGTACAGATTGGTAGAACATTCTGTTAGGAAATAATTAATTAAGTTAATTAATATGTTAATCCTTGCTATGTCGGTTGTCTCTTTGACAATTGCCTCTTTTTAAACCGCCTTTGTACTGCCTAATCTTCAATCAATGAGAAGACCGTTCATTCCAATCGTTCGTTCCCCCTCTCTCTCTCGTTTTCCTCTTTACACGTTATCACGCATGCCTCTACCGAGAGCATTAGGCCACGCTACAAGCGAAAAGGAATGAAAGAAGAACAGGAAAGAGGCGGCGACGCCATGCTCGCCCCAACGGCGAGACCGTGGTGCACGGCCGTGGCGGCGACCCTATCCGGCACCGAGGATGCGACGGCGCTCGGCCTCGATGGTGCTCCTCCAGGTGCTCCAGAGGCAATCGCACGGCAGTTCCTCCGGCGGAAACCTCCGGACGTCGAGGTCCTCGAGCGCAGCGTCGGTGCTTCTGACGGTGCGTGGACCATGGCGGCGTGGCGGCGGCCCTCGGTAGCCTGGCGGAAGTCGTCTGTTTTCCGCCCTTTGGACTGCTGAAAAAGACCTTTGGTCTCGATTGATGGCATCAACGGGACTAAAGGGGCATTGGTCCGGTTGATGTCACCAACCGGACTAAAGCCTTTGCTATATAAGCAACACTTAGAAATTTTAGATTTCCATCCGTCGATTCGTGCCCGACACACCCAGCGCTGCTCCTCGTCGTCGTCACCGCGAACCACTGCTTCACCGCGTAAATGCGCCCGGCGTCGTCGAGAACTTCTCCACGCGCCATGGCCGCTACGCCGCGTCAGCGCCGCCCTGCCCGCCCGACCCGATGCCGCCCGCCCCCAACGCCGCCCGACCCGCCCACCGCCCGCCCAGCCCAGCGCCGCCCGATGCCGCCCGACCCGCCCTGCCCGCCCAGCGCCTCCTCTGTGAGCACCGCGCCCTGCCCGCCCTGCCGCGCGTTGCTTTTTTATGTTATATATGCTTTTTTGTTATATATGTTGGGGAGGCGTTGCGAGAAAATTAAAATTTTTCCTCTGGTTTCACCAAGATCCATCTATGAGTTCATCTAAGCAGCGAGTCATGGAGAGTGATTGCATCTACATACCACTTGTAGATCGCGTGCGAAGCGTTCAATGGAGCAGGGGATGATGGAGTCGTACTCGCCGTGATTCAGATCACCGATGACCTAGTGCTTGAGCGGACAGCACCTCCGCGTTCAACACCGTGCGGCGGATGGCGTCTCCTCCTTCTTGATCCAGCAAGGGGAAGGAGGTTGATGATGATCCAGCAGCATGGCATGGCGTGGTGGTGGATGCAGCGAGAACTCCGCGAGGCTTAGCTAAGCAACTACGGGAGGAGGAGGAGGTGTTGCGGGGGAGGAGGAGGCGCCGGGGCTTGCTCGGTGCGGCCACCGCTCCCTCCCTCCCTTTATATAGGTGCAAGAGAAGGGGAGGCGCAGCCTGCCCCTTCCTCCAAGGAAGGGAGTGCGGTCAGAGGGGGAGGTCCATCCTCCCAAGGCACCTCGGAGGTGCCTTCCCCTAGGACTCTCCTTTTTCTTATATCTTGGCGCATTGGCCTCTTGGGGCTGGTGCCCTTGGCCCATATAGGCCAGGCCTTTCAGCCCATGTGGCCCCGGGGCAGGTGGAGCCCCCCAGTGGACCCCGGGCCCCTTTGGCACTCCGGTACAATACCGATGCTCGAAACTTTTCGGCGACCAAAATAAGGCTTCCTATATATAAATCTTTACCTCGGACCATTCCAGAACTCCTCGTGATGTCCGGGATCTCATCAGGGACTCGAACAACATTCGGTTTGCTGCATACTCATATTCATACAACCCTAAGCGTCACCAGAACCTTAAGTGTGTAGACCCTTCGGGTTGGAGACATCGAACATGACCGAGGCGGCTCTCGGGCAATAACCAACAGCGGGATCTGGATACCCATGTTGGCTCCACATGCTCATCGATGATATCATCGGATGAACCACGATGTCGAGGATTCAATCAACCCGTATACTATTCCCTTTGTCAATCGGTATTTTACTTGCCGAGATTCGATCGTCGATATCCCAATACCTCGTTCAATCTCGTTGCGGCAAGTCACTTTACTCGTCCGTAATGCATGATCCCGTGACCAAACACTTGGTCACTTTGAGCTCATTATGATGATGCACTACCGAGTGGGCCTAGTGATACCTCTCCGTCATACGGAGTGACAAATCCGATCTCGATCC
>JAHIAM010004694.1:0-28711 GCA_021605205.1 Aegilops longissima
GTGTAACCATATAAGGTTTTATTCATGTAACAGAACAACAATTTATTCTCTTACTTAAATGAATAACCGTATTGCAATAAACATGATCAAATCATATTTATGCTCAACACCAAATAACACTTATTTAGGTTCCACACTAATCCCGAAAGTATAGGGAGTGTGCGATGATGATCATATCAATTTTGGAACTACTTCCAAAACTCATCGTTCTTGCCCTTCAACTAGTTTACATTTATACGTAACTCCTGTTTGAGTTACTAATCTTAGCAACCGAACAAGTATCAAATACTCAGGGGCTACTATAAACACTAGTAAAGCACACATCAATAACCTGTATATCAAATATACCCTTGTTCAATTTGCCATCCTTCTTATCCACCAAATATCTCGGGTATTTCCGTTTCCAGTGACCATTTCCTATGCAGTGTAAGCACTCAGTTTCAGGCTTTGGTTCAGCTTTGGGTTTCTTCGTGGGAGTGACAACTTGTTTGCCATTCTACTTGAAGTTTCCTTTCTTTCCTTTGCCCTTTTCTTGAAACTAGTGGTCTTGTCAATCATCAACACTTGATGCTCTTTCTCGATTTCTACCTTCGTCGATTTCAACATCACGAAGAGCTCGGGAATCATTTTCGTCATCCCTTGCATACTATAGTTCATCACGAAGTTCTAGTAACTTAGTGATGGTGACTAGAAGAATTCTGTCAATCACTATCTTATCGGAAGATTAACTCCACTTGATTCAAGTGATTGAAGTACTCGAACAATCGAGCACATGCTCACTAGTTGAGCGATTCTCCTCCATCTTTTAGCTATAGAACTTGTTGGAGACTTTCATATCTCTCAACTCGGGTATTTGCTTGAAATATTAACTTCAATTCTGGAACATCTCATATGGTCCATGCGTTCAAAACGTCTTTGAAGTCCCGATTCTAAGCCGTTAAGTATGGTGCACTAAACTATCAAGTAGTCATCATATTGAGCTAGCCAAAGCGTTCATAACGTCGTATCTGCTCATGCAATAGGTCATCACCTAGCGGTGCATTAAGGACATAATTCTTCTGCGCAGCAATGAGGATAAACCTCAGATCACGGATCCAATCGCATCATTGCTACTAACATTTTTCAATACAATTTTCTCTAGGAACACATATGAAAACATAGGGAAGCAACAACGCGAGCTATTGATCTACAACATAATCTGCAAAATACTACGGGACTAAGTTCATGATAAATTAAAGTTCAATTAATCATATTACTTAAGAACTCCCACTTAGAAAAATATCCTCCAATTCTCTAAGTGATTGCGTGATCCATATCAACTACACCATGACCGATCATCACGTGTGATGGAGTAGTTTCAATGGTGAACATCAATATGTTGATCATATCTACTATATGATTCACGCTCGACCTTCGGTCTCCGTGTTCGAGGTCATATCTTATATGCATAGCTCGTCAAGTATAACTGAGTATTCTGCGTGTGCAACTGTTTTGCACCCGTTGTATTTGAGCGTAGAGCCTATCACACCCGATCATCACGTGGTGTCTCAGCACGAAGAACTTTCAAGCGGTGCATACTCGGGAGAACACTTCTTGATAATTTAGTAAGGGATCATCTTATAATGCTACCGTCAATCAAAGCAAAATAAGATGCATAAAGGATTAACATCACATGCAATCAATATAAGTGATATGATATGGCCATCATCATCTTGTGCTTGTGATCTCCATCTCGAAGCTTACCGTCATGATCACCATCGTCACCGTGCGACACCTTGATCTCCATCGTAGCATCGTTGTCGTCTCGCCAATCTTATGCTTCTCGACTATCGCTACCGCTTAGTGATAAAGTAAAGCATTACAGGCGATGCATTTCATACAATAAGCGACAACCATATGGCTCTGCCAGTTGCCGATAACCGGTTACAAAACATGATCATCTCATACAATAAAATTCAGCATCATGTCTTGACCATATCACATCACAACATGCCCTGCAAAAACAAGTTAGGCGTCCTCTACTTTGTTGTTGCAAATTTTACGTGGCTGCTACGGGCTGAGCAAGAACCGTTCTTACCTCGCATCAAAACCACAACGATACTTCGTCAAATAGACTCCGTTTTAACCTTCTCAAGGACCGGGCGTAGCCTTCGGTTCAACTAAAGTGAGAGAGCAGACACCGCCCGGTCACCTTTAAGCAATGAGTGCTCACAGCGGTGAAACCAGTCTCGCGTAAGCGTCTGCGTAATGTCGGTCGGGCGCTTCATCTCACAATACCGCTGAACCAAAGTATGACATGCTGGTAGGTAGTATGACTTGTATCGCCCACAACTCACTTGTGTTCTACTCGTGCATATGACATCAACGCATAAAACCAGGCTCGGATGCCTTTGTTGGGGAGCGTAGTAATTTCAAAAATTTTCCTACGATCACGCCAAGATCATGGTGATGCATAGCAACGAGATGAGTGTTGTCTCGTATCCTCGTGAACCCGCAGCGAGCGTTGGCAGCGTAGAGGAAGTAGTCGTACTTCTTCCCGATCCAACCGATCCAAGTACGAGCGTCACGGCACCTCCGAGTTCTGCACCGTTCAGCTCGATGGCGTCCCTCGAACTCCGATCCAGCCGAGTGTTGAGGAGAGTTTAAATCGACCTGACGGCGTGGTGGCGATGTTGATGTTCCACCGCGCAGGGCTTCGCCTAAGCTCCAGCAGGTATATTCGAGGTGTAGTTTGGTGGAAGGGGCACCGCTGCGGCTGAAGGCGATCTCAATGATCAACTTGTGTCCCATGGGGTGCCCTCGCCTGTATATAAAGGAGGGAAGGGGAGGGGCTGGCGCCACCAAGGGCTGCGCACGGAGTCCTACTCCCACGGGAGTAGGATTCCTCCCAATCCTAGTCCAACTAGGATTGGCCAAGTGGGAAGGGAGAGAGGCGCCACCCTCTCTAGTCCTAATAGGACTAGGGAAGGGGGAAGGTCTGACCAGCACTTGGGCCCCTTTCCTCCTTTCCACTAAGGCCCATCAAGGCCCATTGACCCCCGGGAGGTTCGTAACCCCGGTACTCGTAAAATTCCCAATTTCACCGGAGTGATTCGAGTCAAACATAGGCTTCCAATATATCAATCTTTATGTCTCGACCATTTGAGACTCCTCGTCTTGTCCGTGATCTCATCCGGGACTCGAACAACCTTGGTACATCAATATCATATAAACTCATAATAAGCATCATCGAAGCGTTAGCGTGCGGACCCTACGGGTTCGAGAACTATGTAGACATGACCGAGACACCTCTCGGTCAATAACCAATAAGCGGGACCTGGATGCCCATATTGGTTCCTACATATTCTCTGAAGATCTTTATCGGTCGGACCGCAACAACATCGTTGTTCCTTTTGTCATCGGTATGTTACTTGCGAGATTCGATCGTCGGTATCAATACCTAGTTCAATCTCGTTCTTGGCAAGTCTCTTTTCTCGTTCCGTAATACATCATCTCACAACTAACACATTTAGTTGCAATGCTTGCAAGGCTTATGTGATGTGCATTACGAGGAGGCCGGAGATACCTCTCCACAATCGGATGACAAATCCTAATCTCGAAATACCAACCCAACATGTACCTTCCGGAGACACCTGTAATGTACCTTTATAATCACCCGATTCGTTGTGGCGTTTGGTAGCACCAAAAGTGTTCCTCGGGCAAAGCAGGGGTTGCATAATCTCATAGTCATAGGAACATGTATAAGTCATGAAGAAAAGCACTAGCAACAAACTATACGATCAGGTGCTATGCTAATGGAATGGGTCATGTCAATCAGATCATTCAACCAATGATGTGATCCGTTAATCAAATAACAACTCCTTGTTCATGGTTAGAAACATAACCATCTTTGATTAACGAGCTAGTCAAATAGAGGCATACTAGTGACACTCTGTGGGTTTATGTATTCACACATGTATTATGTTTCCGGTTAATACAATTCTAGCATGAATAATAAACATTTATCATGATATAAGAAATAAATAATAACATTATTATTGCCTCTAGGGCATATTTCCTTCAGTGATTTCTAATGCAAACTATGCAATAATTTATTTATGTCATCGGCACAAAATACTTCACAAACTTTTGTGCCATGTCTAATTGGGTGTATGGGACATTTGTACAATCCACATATGAAGATAAGGAGAAAGATGTTTACCTGCTGTTCAAAAGTTCTCTCACGTCACTTTTGGCCCAAGAAGATAGAGTCAAGTCTCACGTTCTGGACTCAGATTCGGACTGCAGACATACCTGACTCAAAACCCTATAACTTTTCATCGGACTCCAAATTGGTTGATTCTTTTTTGTTGGAAAATAGATTTCGTGCATTTCCAACCCAATTAGAATCACCTTAAAATCCGTCCGGAGCGTTGAGTTATAGACGAAACAATCTGATGCTGCAGCAGAATCCGAGTCAAACTACAAGTCCAAAGTGTTCGTCACCTCGCTTGGGCCCATTGTTGTATACGACCTAGGTTAGTTTTAGGCTGCCTTGGGCGTCCTCCCACCTCCTGGCATACCACTCCTATATAAGTAGATCCATCTAGTAGCTTTTTCCTTGGGATTTGTTTAGTTAAAAGTTAGCCATTGCAACCGTGTACTTCGTTTGTGTCCAGCGACCAGACCAAGACAACTACGGATCTCCACCATTATCAATACTTCATATATATTCGCAATATTCAGATTGCTTTATCATATTCTTGCTCGTTCTTGATTGCTTGCAGGAATAGACCTTCGTGGTCAGGCTGATCGTGCTTCGGCATCGTCGATAACCTAAGGAGATGGTTTAGCGATTGCTAAGAGGCATAGCGTCGTTACGCGTTGTAGTCGGATCGTCAAATCGTCTCCACCAAATCGATAGTTATCATCATCGAAAGATCGGGACACCCTCGCCTCTATCAAGTGGTATCAGTTTTCAGGTTGCTCGGTGAAACCAATTATCCTAGATTAGATTTATTTTCTTACCTATTGTCCAAGAAAAAGCCACAAAAAAAGTAAGATCTATTCATCCTTTGTCCAAGCCAGTCCGAGCCTTTGCAGTTTTCTTTTCATTGTTTGCATTATTGAATTATCGGTTGCATCGTTGTGTCGAGTTGCTGGTCTTAGTGTCTAGTTCGTTTAGAGTTTGAGTTCTGTTCATTAGTCACGCTTACGCGCTGCATCGTTATCCCCGTTGATCACCATCCATCCATCAATTTCCACCACGTGCTACCCACGTTCATTGTCATAACCATAGTTGAGATCGTTCACATCTTCACTTGATCCAATCTGCATCTTATCTAGTTTGTTTGGAAAGAGGGAGAGAAAAAAGAAAAAAAGTAAAAGAAAAAGTCAGAAAAAAAGAAAAGAAAAGAAAAAATAAGTGTGAAAAAAAAATTCGGATCTATCTAGACTCAATCTCGTAGCTGAATTCGGATTGGAATCTGTTTTGTGCACTGTTCAGTAAAACAGGCATAACTTCCTCATCTGAAGTCCGTTTGGCTCATGAGTACTCAAATTAAAGCTAGAGCAGGCGCATCTAAATAGTTGTAGAAGCTAGTTCAATATTTGGCACCTCAAAATCGGCTCCTAAATACGTCTTTTTGCCCTCGATTCGTGAACACAACTTTATTTTTTCAAACCAGTTTGAATTTTGACTCCTCATATCAACTTCGAATTGGTGATTCTTTTGAATTGGAAAGCTTGAGTTAGTAGCATTCTTTTAAAAAATTATCAGAAAATTGGCTCACACTTTTCAAGAGAAAATTGGAGAGAGAGTTGTTTTATATCCTGCTGGCGATTGTTTTTCATCATTATCTTCTGCCGTTGTGATCTTCACTTATATCTTGCTGTCGAGCTACTTATTATCCTTTATTGATGCTAGTTGTGCTACGTCGTGACCTCATTAGTGTTCTAGGCTCGCGTCTCTAGTCGGTCTAGCCTAGGACCAGCACAATGTACCGTCGTTGATTTACTCAACATTGCATCTCTGAATTGATTATTGATAATCTTTTGCTACCATATATAGCCACCCAGCTCCACATATTTCTACACCGTGTCGTCGTTCCCAGCAGCTTTACACAATCTTCAGGTTACTTGACACATTGGTTGCCACCACCTGCCGCATGGTAAGAACTTAAGATATTGATATTTGCTTTCTGTGAGCACTTTACAATCACATCCTAGTAGTTCATAGGAACATTATTCTAATTTTTTCTTGTTTCTACTAATCATGACAGGTTCGAGATAGAAGTTCTTGGACGTGGACACATCTTCACCATCAAGAGTTGGGACAACACACACAAGCATATGGTCAGGTATGTCTTTACCATCATTTGAGGTAGATTTAATCCTGCTATTTATCTAGCTTGGGAGCTTGAATTAGAAGATTTTTTAGTCACCATGATTTTCTGAACTTGAGAGAGTCTGAGCTACCACTAGAGCATTTACTGGTTTTGCTTCTGTTTGGTGGAGTGTACATTGTAAGAAAACATTGATAACCAACCCACAACTTGGATTTTGAAAGCTGTAATGAGACAACAATTTTTCCTCCTTACTATAAATCGTGAATTGCTAGCAAATTTGAACAATTAAAACAAAGCAGTAACACTGTTCATACTTACTACAAAGAGTTCAAATCTTATATGCATCATTGTGACATAGAAGAATCGAGGATGATACCATGAATAGATTTTTGGTGGTTTGAACCATGATATCCGTGCAATTTCACTATATTCCTCGTTCCATTATTGGTATGTATGTTGGCTTGTACCTTTGAGAGACAGCTGAGGGAGGATGCATTGGGTGACTACAACAACTACTATTCCAGTTCATGCTCACCATCGTCGATTGGTTCCTCCACCGTGCACCTACTAGAGCAGCCCACCCATTGTGGCGACATCATCTCAAGTGTATTGCATTATCAAGGCCGTACACATCAGCTACGTCTTTGCGACAAGGTAACAGATAAAGGTAATGATATAACTTCACATGAGAATGATGCATCCTAGTTAACTTGAATGCATCATGTGTTGAGTTATGGTGATTTGAGCACATCACCTATTTTAGAGAATCTTGATACTATCATGAATGCGTCATGTGATCAAACAACTGAAATACCAACAATTTTGAGTGCACCCATTGAATTAACTATTGATGCAAAGAATCAATGTTTAATCATTTTGATATGACCTCTAATCTTGGTGATGATTCGTGTCGAATGACTTATTGCATGTTTGCTTATTTAAGCATGTTGTAGCATGTAAACTTGATTCAAGTAAGGTTTATTCACCAATGTTGGGATGGTTTAATGATGAACATTGTCAATCTTTTGAAATGAATAAGAGCTTCACTTATATGTGCAAACTGAGTTGTAATATTTTCATGCCTTCTACTTCTTGTGATAATGTTTTGGCGTTAGATTTTATGAACTATGCAAGTTACTCATCTATTCATGTGTCATATGTGCAAAATCAAGGGAAGTAAAATGGATGACATATACATATACAACATGTACACCTTGTCTCTTTTGTTAGCCATATTTCAGACTAAGCAGCGAGATGGCTTTGTTTTCAAGAAGGGAGGATGATGAGGACATGATTACCTTGGATGACAAAAATATTGCATACATGTATATTTGTGAGGTGATTTCTAATGCAAACTATGCAATAATTTATTTATGTCATCCAGGACAAAATACTTCACAAACTTTTGTGCCATGTCTAATTGCAGGTGTATGGGACATTTGTACAATCCGCATATGAAGATAAGGGAGAAGAGATGTTTACCTGCTGTTCAAAAGTTCTCTCGTCACTTTTGGCCCAAGAAGATAGAGTCCAAGTCTCTCGTTCGGACTCAGATTCGGACTACTGCAGACATACCTGACTCAAAACGTCTATAACTTTTTCATACGGACTCCAAATTGGTTGATTCTTTTTTGTTGGAAAATAGATTTCGTGCATTTTCCAACAATTGGAATCACCTTAAAATCCGTCGGAGCGTTGAGTTATAGACGAAACAATCTGATGCTGCAGCAGAATCCGAGTCAAACTACAAGTCCAAAGGTGTTCGTCACCTCCGCTTGGGCCCATTGGCCTTGTACGACCTAGGGTTAGTTTTAGGCTGCCTTGGGACGTCCTCCCACCTCCTTGGCCGCCACCCTTGCTCCTATATAAGTAGATCCATCTAGTAGCTTTTTCCTTGGGATTTGTTTAGTTAAAAGTTAGCCATTGCAACCGTGTACTTCGTTTGTGTCCAACGACCAGACCAAGACCGCTACGGATCTCCACCATTATCAATACTTCATATATATTACGCAATATTCAGATTGCTTTATCATATTCTTGCTCGTTCTTGATTGCTTGCAGGAATAGACCTTCGTGAGTCGGTGATCGTGCTTCGGCATCGTCGGTAACCTAAGAGATTGGTTTAGCGATTGCTAAGGCGCAACGTCGTGCGTTTGTAGTCGGATCGTCAGTCGTCTCCACCAAATCGATAGTTATCATCTCATCGAAGATGGGACACCCTACGCCTCTATCACCTCCATAAGAGGTCTTGAATCAAGGTGGATCTTCTCAGAGGGCGCGGTCTCTACCGTGGAGTAGATCTGATATGGATGGCTGACTCTATCAAAAATGAGCTAAATCATAACCTAATAACTAGGAGGAGGTGGAGGAGTATATATAGTCGGCGAATGAAAGGGTAAGTAGCTTCGGCCCAACTTACAGGCGGGCGCCAGGCGTCGAGACGTCCGATCCGGACGTCCGTGGCTCGCGAGTCGGTCGTCCGGTGCATGTCGGACGTCCGGCATTGCTCTGACAGGTGGTGTCGGGCCTTTGTCGGCGTCGGTCGTCCGAAGCGTGAAGTGTCGGACGTCCGGTGTCTGCGATGCGTCGAGAATCGTCGGACGTCCGGTGGCTCGGTCATCCGTAGGTCGGCTCGGGTCCTCGGGGCTGGGCGTCGGGCTGGGCGATCGTCCGTGGCTCGCTTCGCCTTCTTCTGGGTCCTTGTACTTGGCGTCCTCGCTAGCTGTTCCGTTGGATGTGGTGGCTTCGTGGCTTTCCTCCAGTACTGATCATGCATAGAACACCGTTGGAGGTAGTAGCCATATCTCACATGTAGAAAGTGATGGTTGGAGGAAGGAGTTCACCTTGTCCAATGGCGTATGTTCGAGGTCTCTTCATATGTCCACTTGGGGTTTGGAGAGTAGTCGGAGTGTACATGGGGATGAGCGTGGGATGCTCCGCATCGGTTAGGGTTGGTTTCGGACCCTCCTCCAAGGCACAAATTCCCCTCTTCCTCCATATATACAACCCTTAGGGCGTCGTTTAGACTTTGGGGTTTTGTTTAGATCAAAAGTTCGCTATAGTTACAACCCGGCGTGCCGTTTGTGTTCAACGACCAGACCAAGCGTCACAGAACCCCACCTTCATTAATAAAGCTTTCCTCTTATTTGCAATATCCAGTTGCAATCTGTTTCTTGCTTGTTCTTCGTTTGCTCGCGGAAATAGACCCTCATGGTCAGGTTGATCGTGCTCGGCGTGGTCAATAACCCCTCGGAAGTTGGTTTAGCGATTGCTAAGCGGCGTCTTCGCACATTCGTAGTCGGATCGTCAAAGTCGACTCCCACGAGCGATTGCTATCTCATGAAACATCGACACACCTTTGCTGTATCATTCCTCTTGTGTTTTCCACGTGTTTCCGTGTGTTCTTCGTGTTCTTAGTTGGGATCCGCTCCTTTCGTGAAAAATTGGCGTATAGGGTTCCATCCATCACGGATCTGCGAGACAAGCTTGAGCCGAAGAATGACTATCTGCGGAAACTACTAAGCGCAACCCGTTGGGACGTCGAAGCCCGACACAAGCCTAGCAGACTCATCGGTGGAAGCCGAAGGTGGGGCAGGGCGCGGAAGGATGCCATGGTAGGCCTGTCGGTGCCGCTAGTGGAATTGATGGAGGCCGAAATGTTGGCGAATGATTGTGTTTGTTCATAGTATTGCGTAAGTATGTATTTTGTAATTGGATAGAACTACTCTATACTATCGTGTTATATATGGGACCCATGAGGTGAATACAATTGTCTTGCACCAAATAATCTCTTCACATGGTATCAACCGTTTTTCGGTCCTTGCCTCCTCCATCCCTCGGCCATGCCGCCCCCCTCTTGGCATGGCCATCGCCCATGCTTGCGCCACCCGTTCTCCTCGAGCCGTCGCCGCACCTCCTACCTTCCTTGGCCACCGCCGCCTCCTGTTGTCGCCGTTGCTCCATCTACCTACCCCACCACCACTATTTCTCTACTCCTCCTCCCGGCCCTTGATGCCAATCCCTGCAGTCACCACCGTCGCCTTCTCCCTCTTCTCCAAAACCCTAACCCTAGCCGCACCTCTCTCTCACTGACCTTCTTGGGTCTTGACCATCCTCTGGTCCTCAATCCCTTTGTCGGCCGATCCGGTGATGATGACCATCCGTGGCCTTCCTCGCCGACCACGTCCCCATCAAGCTTTCCCACATCGTGGCCAGTTTTACTCGTGAAATCGTGCTTCATCTTCTCTTTCGTGAGTATGATCTTAGCGATCATGTTGATGGCTCGTGAACTTCTTGGCCAATATGACTTAGTGGTGGCGATGGTGCCACCATCATTCGGTGGTTCTTCCTCATCAGCTCCGCGATATCTTATAAACCGTCGTGAGTGATGGTGACTCCTCCGCCGTAAATGCAGAGAAAGATCACCGGTCTCTTCACCACAATCGGCTACAATGTCTTCCTCGGCAGAGTTTTTGGGTTACACCAAATGACTCTTCCATGGCGAAACCTTTGCATCGTCCCAAAGCGATCTTCGATTAGTTGCGTGACCTCGAGTTCAAGGTATCCGATGAACTCATGCTCTACACTGACGACCAAGCCTAATGAGGACCTCGACAACACCGCCTCAACCTCCGCTCCTTGCTATGCCGACATTGAGAAGGTCGTCACCGCCCGGTTTTGGCGCCTACCCCGCCAACATCTCCATGCTTGAACTTGCTCCAAGGTTCATCTTTCTTGTCCATGGTAGGCCCTTCATTTGTAAGCAAAACAAATGTATCCAATTTAAGCAACATCATATTCTCATGAACATTGGAATCGTTACCAAAAGCGAAAGTACGATAATTCAATTGGCGTCTTGTGACTCTAGTAATTGGTCCGATGTATAGCAGCAGGGGTTGTGGGTGTAACAATGGTATTGATGTCCTCATCACCTTAGCAATCGCTAAACCAACTCCAGAGGTTATTGACCACAGGAGCACGATCAACGACCACGAGGTCATTTCGCGAGCAAGCGAAGAACAAGCAAGCTGAGATTGCAATCTGGATATTGCGAATATAAGATGAAAGCTTTATTGATCAAGGTGGGGTTACTGGCGCCTTTGTGCAGTGGTTGAACACAAGCGAAATGCAGCGAAGTTGCAGCTATGGCGAACTTTTAATCTAAACAAAACCAAGGTCTAGCGGTGCCCTAAGGGCTGTATATATGGAGGAAGAGGGAATTTCGTGGCCCTTGGTGGAGGGTCGAATCAACCCTAACTCTTGTTTCCCCACACATACGGACTCTAAAACAGCCTATACTTAAGTATTTCAAATTACATGGGCCTGGCCCAATAATAAGTATTGCAGCACCTAGAATAGCCTATGGACGAATATTATGAAGTGGCATCTTGTATATTTCGTCCAAGGCCTCATGCACTCATTAGGGTGGCTTCAAAGTCTGGAATCATCACTTGTAACTCCGTTCTTATTCTCCTTGCATGCCAACATCTCCATGCTTGAACTTGCTCCAAGGTTCATCTTTCTTGTCCATGGTAGGCCCTTCATTTGTAAGCAAAACAAATGTATCCAATTTAGAGCATCATATTCTCATGAACATTGGAATCGTTACCAAGAAGCGAAAGTACGATAATTCAATTGGCGTCTTGCGAGCTCTAGTAATTGGTCCGATGTATAGCAGCAGGGGCTGTGGGTGTAACAATGGTATTGATGTCCTCATCATCCTCCCTTCTTGAAAAGAAGTCTCGACAAGCTCATCTTCCTCACCCAAATAAGGCTTCAAATCTGCAATGTTAAAAGTGGGACTAACCCCAAAATCTGCGAGCAGCTCAAGTTTATATGCATTATCATTTATTTTCTCTAACACCTTAAATGGACCATATGCGTTGGCATTAGCTTTGATTTGCGCAAATTAGGAAACCTATCCTTACGAAATGTAACCAAACAAGATCTCCGGTGCAAAGACAACATGTTTTCTACCCTTATCTCCGCAAGTTTATATTTAGCATTCATACACTCAATATTTTCCTTAGTTAACTCATGCATTTTAAAATCAATTCAACACGTTCTTTAGCATCAAAATTAACCTTCTCCGAAGATGGAAGAGGCAACAAATCAATAGGTGCGAGGTAGGAAGCCATACACAATTTCAAAAGGGCACATCTTAGTAGTAGAATGCAATGCGATTATAAGCAAATTCAATATGAGGCAAGCATTTTAACATTTTCTTATTATTCTTCAAAACAGCCCTAAGCATAGTAGACAATGTTCTATTGACTACTTCAGTTTGTCCGTCGGTTTGGGGGTGACAAGTAGTACTAAAAGCAGTTTAGTCCCCAACAGCCCATAAACATCTCCAAAAGTGGCTAAGAAATTTAGTATCACGATCTGACGATAGTATTTGGCACACCATGCAAGCGAATAATTTCACGAAAGAACAAATCAGCAACATTAACGACATCATCGCTTTTATGACATGGTATAAAGTGTGCCATTTTAGAATCTATCCACGAAAACAAATATGCTATCCCTCCCTTCTTTGTTAGAGGTAAACCTAAAACAAAGTCCATAGATATATCCTCCCAAGGAACACTAAGCACAGCAAGGCATATATAAACCATGAGGATTGAGTCGTGACTTAGCTTTTTGACATGTAGTGTGAGCAACAAAGCTCAACATCCGTCTCATCTTTGGCCAAAAGAAATGTGTAGCAAGTATATCCTCCGTCTTCTTTACGTAAAGTGTCCCATTAATCCTCCTCCATCGCCTCCTGCAACAACAAAAGCGAACAGAGCTAGCAGGAATGCATAGCTTGTTACAGAACACAAAACCATCATTAATAACGAACTTGTTCCATGTTCTTCCTTCTTTACAATTCTGCATTACATCTTTAAAATCAGCATCATGCACATATTGATCTTTGATGGTCTCCAAACCAAATATTTTGAAGTCAAGTTGTGAAAGCATAGTATAGCTGACGAGACAAAGCATCGGCAATAACATTTTCTTTACCCTTCTTGTGTTTAATGACATAAGGGAAAGTCTCAATGAATTCAACCCATTTAGCATGTCTACGATTCAGTTTAGCTTGACTTTTAATATGTTTCAAAGATTCATGATCAGAATGTATAACAAATTCTTTGGGCCATAAATAATGTTGCCATGTCTCTAAAGTCCGAACAAGAGCATATAATTCTTTGTCATAAGTAGAATAGTTCAGACTAGGCCCTCAATTTTTAGAAAAGTATGCAACAGGTTTGCCATCTTGTAATAACACCTCTAATCCAATTCCACTAGCATCACATTCAAGCTCAAAAGTTTTATTAAAGTCGGAAGTTGGAGTAAAGGAGCATGTGTCAACTTATCTTTCAATACCGTGAAGGCTTCTTCTGTGCGGTACCCCAAACAAAAGGCACATCCTTCTTTGTAAGCTCATTGAGAGGTGCAGCAATGGTGCTAAAGTCTCTCACAAAGCCTATAGAAACCAGCGAGTCCAGAAAACTCCTCACTTGTGTGACCGTTTGGGCTGCGGCCAACTCTCAATAGCTTCAATCTTGGCTTTATCAACTTCAATTCCCGGTGGAGTAACAACATAGCCAAGAAAAGATACTCATTCGGTGCAAAGGTGCACTTCCCAAGGTTACCAAACAAGCGTGCATCACGTAGAGCATTAAAAACAAGCGTAAATGTTCCAAATGTTCTTCCAAAGATTTGCTATAAATCAGTATATCATCAAAGTAAACTACCACAAATCGTCAATGAAACGTAAAACTTAGTTAATTAATCTCATGAAAGTACTAGGTTGCATTAGTTAACCCAAAGGCATGACTAACCACTCATATAATCCAAACTTAGTTTTAAATGCTGTTTTCCATTCATCTCCCAATTTCATACAATTTGATGGTATCCACTCATAAATCAACTTTGGAGAATATTGTAGAGCCACTCAATTCATCAAGCATATCATCTAGCCTAGGAATAGGATGGCGATAACGAATAGTAATATTATTAATGCCTCTACAATCAACACACATACTGTGACGTACCATCCTTTTTAGGCACTAGTATAATAGGAACAGCACAAGGACTAAGAGATTCGCGTATATAACCTTTGTCGAGCAGCTCTGTGCTTGGCGCATAATCTCCCGTCTCCTCGGATTGATGCGGTATGGTGCGGTTGGGCGATGCCGGGAATTAAGTCAATTTGATGCTCAATCCCTCGAATAGGTGGTAATCCGGTGCTTGCGTCTTGTGGGAAGGCGTCGGCGAACTCCTGCAAAATGTTGTAGTGGCGAGGGGCAAATGATCACGGAGCATCCTCAGTCATCACCATGTCAAAGTCCGTTTGGCAAGTGACACGTGCAACCTCTACTTCTCATACATAAAGGTGAATCTTCTCCTTTACATGTGTTCACTTGACACCTTCGAGGATAGTATACTACTTGACACTTCTCCGTGTGCATGCATAAGTATTGCCGAGCTACGGATGTCGAGGAGGAGTGCAGCGCCAAGAACGCGACTACCCGTCCATGAGGAAGCATGGAAGAGAAGGAGGAAGAACCTGGCGCTCGAGCAATTACTCTAGCCCTCAGCGGTACTACGCTAAGGCCACAGCGGTACTACCGCCTCAGCGGTACTACCGCTCAAGCGTACTACCGGTCATGAGCAGTACTACAAATCTTGCTGTCTGCGCAACCAGCAGACCTGGCCTTGTATCCCTCTCACTTACCCCGTGGCTTAGACTATAAATAGACCACCTCCACTTCATTTCTAGGGTTAGCAAATATGATAGCTCATTCTTAGGTGAGCTTTGCTCCTACCTCTACTCTTGAGAGAGAGACCACTCCCATGGAGTTCAAGACCTCCATGTGAGAAGATCTGCGGGATATCATCAAGACCCCTTGGGAAGATCCTTCTAGGATATCATCAAGACCTCCTCTTGGAGATGAACCTTACCTTGTATCTTTCCCTTTGTTGTTCATGTACCTTGTGATCTTGTGTGTGCGATTGTCTAGTGGATGTGTGATTGGACTTGTTCTTGAGTGTTTCCCTTGTGATTTCTCTCCGTTCTTCCCGTGTTCATCGTGTTCTTGAGGATCCTCCAAGCGTGAAAGATCGTCCACGTGGGGTTCTGCCCTACATCATCTATGGATCGAGCTTAGGTTGATCACGTTTTTGGAGCCCTACCCTCTTTTTCTAGCTTGATTTTGTTGATTTCATCCTAAATCCAAAATCCCCATCAAAAATAGCCCCAAATTTTTTGTGATTTGTTAGTTTTGATGATGTTTTGTTGATTTTAATCCGTGGATTTGCTTGGTTTCAAGTGGATCTAGCATTCCCCATTTCCCCACCTTCCATCCACAAAATCCATCAAATTTGCCCCGAAATCATCCATTTCCGCCCCAAAATCGCCCCTATCGGTTTGAAAAATCGACCGACGGTACTACCGCCCTTCAATGGTACTACCGCTGCTAGCCTCAGCGGTAGTACCGCCCTTCAAGCTTTTCGCCCCTCGAGCCAGATTTTGAAAAAAACCCGACACGAGCGGTACTACCGTTCCTAGCAGTACTACCGCTTACAAGCGGTACTACCGCCCTCCCAAGCAGTACTACCGCCCAATTCAGTTTTTTCCGTTTCACCGTTTTGACCATAACTAATTCATCAAGTCCGATTTTGGCGTTCTTTAGCTCGTTTGAAGCTATTGACACCCCCTTCCCATAAAAATACCATCACCATTTGACTCCATCAAATTTTGTGAACTTTGGCATCTTTGCAGGGCCCCATACATCCTCCTATAACCACCACCGACTTCCAACCTAACCAATTTTGTTCCCCATAGCATTAGTGGTTCCTTGGTAGTGATTCGAGTCTCTAAGGTGTTTGACTGCTTAGGGCGATTGCTTCTTAATCAACCACCACCACCACTTCCACATAGGCTTGCCCACCATACACTTCCGACAACCTTAACCCAATAGTTGTTTGAGCTTGTTTGAGTTGTGGCTTATGTCTCCTAAGGTGTTTGACTGCTTGGGATGGCAACTTCAACTCCGACACGTGTATAGCCCATCATTCCACTTCGCATTGCCAAGTGCAAACCACCACCACATTCCCGCTACCACCATTTGACATTTGTCATTTGAGATTTTGAGTTCGCGGTTTTCCGTTTCCTAAGGTGTTTGACTACTTAGGGACGAGTTTCCATCATCTTGGTATCTACATCAAGAACACCGCACTCATCGCCATAAGGGCGGTAACCTCGACGACACCATTGTATATTCCCTTGCAAATTGCATTGATAACCTCTAGCCCATTTTGCGTTACTTGCCTATCGAGACTAGCCATTTGAGTATTGCCGTAGCGTTACTTGTGCACATTAGTGATCTACACCATCCATTGCATACATACCATATCATCTTGGTATCATCATATCATCCATTGTGTCACAATATCGTTCCATATACACAAAAGCTATCTTGTTTTTGCATTGTGCAAAGTGGCCAAAAAAAAGAAATAAAGCTTTTAAGCAAAGAGAAAAAGAGCAAAAGAAGCTTGTAAGCAAGTGCCATAGCATCATACCATTGCATATAAGATTATCATACTTGATCATCTTGGATCATTGTGAGAAACACCGGGAACCATACATACATAGCATACTTGGGATAGAAAGTTTATCCATTTGCATCTTATAGGTTGTGCACAAGTGTATTATCCGCCTATTGAGCAATCGTGCTAGCGTCTCTCTTGAGTTGTGCAACACGCGTTTTGGTGGATTCCACATTTGAGCTCATTCCTTGGTTGCACGGCCCCATTTATCTATCCGTGTGTGTGTTTCCGTGTGCCACATTGCTATTGGTCTACTTGTTTAAGCTTGCAATTTTGTGAATCTCTTTCAACATTATTGACTCTTGCTAACATTTTGCATCAAATTTTGTGCCACTATCCTCACGAGCTCTACCATAAGCTTTACTTGATAGGTGTGAGTGAACAAGTCCGTACCAATTCCACTATTCTTTCATCTCACATTGGGTGAAGCAGGATACATCCTCAACTTTGGGAAAAGGTAACTTGGTATTGTTTATCTCATTTCCTACTCACCTCTACTCGAGTCTTGTGATGGATAGGCAAGGCATTTCATCTTCGGTCTACAACAACAACAGCGAGTTCGATGCCATGGAAAACAACTTCGGCCAAGATGCAAGCTAAAATGGAGAGATCAAATCCCTCATCAAGTCCTACTGGCGATCTTCCTCATCTTGAGAAGGCGCTCAAGAGCACATCCTTCGGCGACCATCTCCGGCAACATCACATCGCATCGACACCATCATCAACAAGAGCGTGAAGGTCAAGAGCTCAACATCAACAACCGCTCAACGACTTCACCATCTCCCTTGGCATCTTCGTAGCGACTTCAAAACATCTTAAGCCGGATATTGGCATCTTCGCCAACAAGCACGCCAAGACTACGCTCAGAAGCTCCCCAGCTCAAGTCCGCGACTTCGAGCTACTCACGACCTCGACATCACGAGATTCCTTTCTATGGGACTCAAGAACCGAGGTACCTCGGTGGGAGCGTTTGATGAACGACTACCTCAAGCTACATCAAGTTCCTCCGAAGATCAAGTGAAGTGCGCCACAAGAAACTTCCGACTACGCCTCGACATGGTGGCTTCACACACCTTGGTGCTACGAGATGAGTTGGCCCAAGATGAAGAGAGCTTTCGGCGAGTTCGTGCCTCCAACCTACGGAACAACCGGGAATTGGAGAACACCATCCAGGATCCAAGTCCATTGGCCCGTACTTCAAGGATGAAGATTGCCTTGACGAGCGGCGTGGGCGACCCCATGTCAATGAAGTTCCACTTCATGATGGGATTGCACAATGACATCTCAAGACCATCTTCCTCGAGAACTTCAAGTCCATCGACGACTACTACATTGGTGCTCTCAAGGCGGAACAAGAATTCATGAAGGCCAAGGCTTCTCCACCCAAAGCACGCCAGCGTGACCAAGCTCTCGACAAGCATGAGGCTAGTACCACCGATGTCCAAGCCCGACAAGCTCAAGGCGATGCTCCAAGTGCAACTTCACGCCATCCCTCTTTGTGGCATTGATGATGCGAGTCTACAACTCTTTTCAAGATGGTCTTGGCGCGTCGACTACGGAGACCTTCAGGACCAAGCTTTGGAGGCAAGGGACAAGGTGGCAACAAGGATGATGCTTCCATCTTTGGAGAGTGATGATGTGCCATCTTCGGCCTTCATCCACAGCCAGTGTGACATGATCGAGCAGGATTTCCTTGGTCATGGAGGAGAGTGATGTTGTGCCATCTTGACCTTCATCCTGTGACGATAGCGAGATGATCGAGCATGGATTTTCCCTTGGTCATGGAGAGAGTGATGTGCCATCGGCCTTCATCCATGGCGATGATGAGATGGTTGATATTCACCTCGAGCACAGCTGACGTATGATGACTTGAGTGACTTGTGCCACCATATTGAGGTAGAGTGCCTTCACCACTAGCCCTATATATGATGTGTAACATCCCAAATTTCCCTATTTGGAATGTTTTACAATTATAGATAAGCATCCTATGCATGTTTGAATTTGAATGCCATTTGAAGTTTAGAACTATTTGAGTTTGAATTTGAATTTCCAAACTTTGGCATGTGAAACAATTCAAAAACTAAGCTGATAAATACTTGATCAAAAGTATGAGAGGACAAACATGACACTCCAAAAATATCAGAGAAACAATGCCAAAAGTTGGAATTCAAATCTGAATTTTATTTGAATTTGAAAAAATGGATTTTATAAAGTTTGGATTTTGCCTTTGGAAAAATGTTCAAATGAAGGGAATATTCCTGATCATTTTGTATATATATACCTACATAAAATATTTATAGTTTAGGTTTTATTTTGTCTTTTGTTTTAATTAAAATAAAAAAACACCCTTGGCGACCCGAACCGAGCCCGGCCAGGCGCCACCTAACCCTCCGCCCACTTTGGGATAGCCCGGCCCACAGACATTAGCCGGCAGGCAAGCCAGGCGCCCGCGCCCCCCTCCCCGATTCCCTAGGCTTGCCACCCTTGACCTCCTCTCTCTCCCTCGCTGACCGTGGGCCCCCCCATCGTCTTCCCCTCGCCCAAGCTTAGCAGAGACTGGGAGATCCTGGTTCCAATATATCAATCTTTATGTCTCGACCATTTGAGACTCCTCGTCTGTCCGTGATCTCATCCGGGACTCGAACAACCGGTACATCAATATCATATAAACTCATAATAAGCTGTCATCGAAGCGTTAAGCGTGCGGACCCTACGGGTTCGAGAACTATGTAGACATGACCGAGACACCTCGGTCAATAACCAATAAGCGGGACCTGGATGCCCATATTGGTTCCTACATATTCTCGAAGATCTTTATCGGTCGGACCGCATAACAACATCGTTGTTCCTTTTGTCATCGGTATGTTACTTGCGAGATTCGATCGTCGGTATCAATACCTAGTTCAATCTCGTTCTTGGCAAGTCTCTTTTCTCGTTCCGTAATACATCATCTCACAACTAACACATTTAGTTGCAATGCTTGCAAGGCTTATGTGATGTGCATTACGAGGAGGCCGGAGATACCTCTCCACAATCGGATGACAAATCCTAATCTCGAAATACCAACCCAACATGTACCTTCCGGAGACACCTGTAATGTACCTTTATAATCACCCGATTCGTTGTGGCGTTTGGTAGCACCAAAAGTGTTCCTCGGGCAAAGCAGGGGTTGCATAATCTCATAGTCATAGGAACATGTATAAGTCATGAAGAAAAGCACTAGCAACAAACTATACGATCAGGTGCTATGCTAATGGAATGGGTCATGTCAATCAGATCATTCAACCAATGATGTGATCCGTTAATCAAATAACAACTCCTTGTTCATGGTTAGAAACATAACCATCTTTGATTAACGAGCTAGTCAAATAGAGGCATACTAGTGACACTCTGTGGGTTTATGTATTCACACATGTATTATGTTTCCGGTTAATACAATTCTAGCATGAATAATAAACATTTATCATGATATAAGAAATAAATAATAACATTATTATTGCCTCTAGGGCATATTTCCTTCAGTGATTTCTAATGCAAACTATGCAATAATTTATTTATGTCATCGGCACAAAATACTTCACAAACTTTTGTGCCATGTCTAATTGGGTGTATGGGACATTTGTACAATCCACATATGAAGATAAGGAGAAAGATGTTTACCTGCTGTTCAAAAGTTCTCTCACGTCACTTTTGGCCCAAGAAGATAGAGTCAAGTCTCACGTTCTGGACTCAGATTCGGACTGCAGACATACCTGACTCAAAACCCTATAACTTTTCATCGGACTCCAAATTGGTTGATTCTTTTTTGTTGGAAAATAGATTTCGTGCATTTCCAACCCAATTAGAATCACCTTAAAATCCGTCCGGAGCGTTGAGTTATAGACGAAACAATCTGATGCTGCAGCAGAATCCGAGTCAAACTACAAGTCCAAAGTGTTCGTCACCTCGCTTGGGCCCATTGTTGTATACGACCTAGGTTAGTTTTAGGCTGCCTTGGGCGTCCTCCCACCTCCTGGCATACCACTCCTATATAAGTAGATCCATCTAGTAGCTTTTTCCTTGGGATTTGTTTAGTTAAAAGTTAGCCATTGCAACCGTGTACTTCGTTTGTGTCCAGCGACCAGACCAAGACAACTACGGATCTCCACCATTATCAATACTTCATATATATTCGCAATATTCAGATTGCTTTATCATATTCTTGCTCGTTCTTGATTGCTTGCAGGAATAGACCTTCGTGGTCAGGCTGATCGTGCTTCGGCATCGTCGATAACCTAAGGAGATGGTTTAGCGATTGCTAAGAGGCATAGCGTCGTTACGCGTTGTAGTCGGATCGTCAAATCGTCTCCACCAAATCGATAGTTATCATCATCGAAAGATCGGGACACCCTCGCCTCTATCAAGTGGTATCAGTTTTCAGGTTGCTCGGTGAAACCAATTATCCTAGATTAGATTTATTTTCTTACCTATTGTCCAAGAAAAAGCCACAAAAAAAGTAAGATCTATTCATCCTTTGTCCAAGCCAGTCCGAGCCTTTGCAGTTTTCTTTTCATTGTTTGCATTATTGAATTATCGGTTGCATCGTTGTGTCGAGTTGCTGGTCTTAGTGTCTAGTTCGTTTAGAGTTTGAGTTCTGTTCATTAGTCACGCTTACGCGCTGCATCGTTATCCCCGTTGATCACCATCCATCCATCAATTTCCACCACGTGCTACCCACGTTCATTGTCATAACCATAGTTGAGATCGTTCACATCTTCACTTGATCCAATCTGCATCTTATCTAGTTTGTTTGGAAAGAGGGAGAGAAAAAAGAAAAAAAGTAAAAGAAAAAGTCAGAAAAAAAGAAAAGAAAAGAAAAAATAAGTGTGAAAAAAAAATTCGGATCTATCTAGACTCAATCTCGTAGCTGAATTCGGATTGGAATCTGTTTTGTGCACTGTTCAGTAAAACAGGCATAACTTCCTCATCTGAAGTCCGTTTGGCTCATGAGTACTCAAATTAAAGCTAGAGCAGGCGCATCTAAATAGTTGTAGAAGCTAGTTCAATATTTGGCACCTCAAAATCGGCTCCTAAATACGTCTTTTTGCCCTCGATTCGTGAACACAACTTTATTTTTTCAAACCAGTTTGAATTTTGACTCCTCATATCAACTTCGAATTGGTGATTCTTTTGAATTGGAAAGCTTGAGTTAGTAGCATTCTTTTAAAAAATTATCAGAAAATTGGCTCACACTTTTCAAGAGAAAATTGGAGAGAGAGTTGTTTTATATCCTGCTGGCGATTGTTTTTCATCATTATCTTCTGCCGTTGTGATCTTCACTTATATCTTGCTGTCGAGCTACTTATTATCCTTTATTGATGCTAGTTGTGCTACGTCGTGACCTCATTAGTGTTCTAGGCTCGCGTCTCTAGTCGGTCTAGCCTAGGACCAGCACAATGTACCGTCGTTGATTTACTCAACATTGCATCTCTGAATTGATTATTGATAATCTTTTGCTACCATATATAGCCACCCAGCTCCACATATTTCTACACCGTGTCGTCGTTCCCAGCAGCTTTACACAATCTTCAGGTTACTTGACACATTGGTTGCCACCACCTGCCGCATGGTAAGAACTTAAGATATTGATATTTGCTTTCTGTGAGCACTTTACAATCACATCCTAGTAGTTCATAGGAACATTATTCTAATTTTTTCTTGTTTCTACTAATCATGACAGGTTCGAGATAGAAGTTCTTGGACGTGGACACATCTTCACCATCAAGAGTTGGGACAACACACACAAGCATATGGTCAGGTATGTCTTTACCATCATTTGAGGTAGATTTAATCCTGCTATTTATCTAGCTTGGGAGCTTGAATTAGAAGATTTTTTAGTCACCATGATTTTCTGAACTTGAGAGAGTCTGAGCTACCACTAGAGCATTTACTGGTTTTGCTTCTGTTTGGTGGAGTGTACATTGTAAGAAAACATTGATAACCAACCCACAACTTGGATTTTGAAAGCTGTAATGAGACAACAATTTTTCCTCCTTACTATAAATCGTGAATTGCTAGCAAATTTGAACAATTAAAACAAAGCAGTAACACTGTTCATACTTACTACAAAGAGTTCAAATCTTATATGCATCATTGTGACATAGAAGAATCGAGGATGATACCATGAATAGATTTTTGGTGGTTTGAACCATGATATCCGTGCAATTTCACTATATTCCTCGTTCCATTATTGGTATGTATGTTGGCTTGTACCTTTGAGAGACAGCTGAGGGAGGATGCATTGGGTGACTACAACAACTACTATTCCAGTTCATGCTCACCATCGTCGATTGGTTCCTCCACCGTGCACCTACTAGAGCAGCCCACCCATTGTGGCGACATCATCTCAAGTGTATTGCATTATCAAGGCCGTACACATCAGCTACGTCTTTGCGACAAGGTAACAGATAAAGGTAATGATATAACTTCACATGAGAATGATGCATCCTAGTTAACTTGAATGCATCATGTGTTGAGTTATGGTGATTTGAGCACATCACCTATTTTAGAGAATCTTGATACTATCATGAATGCGTCATGTGATCAAACAACTGAAATACCAACAATTTTGAGTGCACCCATTGAATTAACTATTGATGCAAAGAATCAATGTTTAATCATTTTGATATGACCTCTAATCTTGGTGATGATTCGTGTCGAATGACTTATTGCATGTTTGCTTATTTAAGCATGTTGTAGCATGTAAACTTGATTCAAGTAAGGTTTATTCACCAATGTTGGGATGGTTTAATGATGAACATTGTCAATCTTTTGAAATGAATAAGAGCTTCACTTATATGTGCAAACTGAGTTGTAATATTTTCATGCCTTCTACTTCTTGTGATAATGTTTTGGCGTTAGATTTTATGAACTATGCAAGTTACTCATCTATTCATGTGTCATATGTGCAAAATCAAGGGAAGTAAAATGGATGACATATACATATACAACATGTACACCTTGTCTCTTTTGTTAGCCATATTTCAGACTAAGCAGCGAGATGGCTTTGTTTTCAAGAAGGGAGGATGATGAGGACATGATTACCTTGGATGACAAAAATATTGCATACATGTATATTTGTGAGGTGATTTCTAATGCAAACTATGCAATAATTTATTTATGTCATCCAGGACAAAATACTTCACAAACTTTTGTGCCATGTCTAATTGCAGGTGTATGGGACATTTGTACAATCCGCATATGAAGATAAGGGAGAAGAGATGTTTACCTGCTGTTCAAAAGTTCTCTCGTCACTTTTGGCCCAAGAAGATAGAGTCCAAGTCTCTCGTTCGGACTCAGATTCGGACTACTGCAGACATACCTGACTCAAAACGTCTATAACTTTTTCATACGGACTCCAAATTGGTTGATTCTTTTTTGTTGGAAAATAGATTTCGTGCATTTTCCAACAATTGGAATCACCTTAAAATCCGTCGGAGCGTTGAGTTATAGACGAAACAATCTGATGCTGCAGCAGAATCCGAGTCAAACTACAAGTCCAAAGGTGTTCGTCACCTCCGCTTGGGCCCATTGGCCTTGTACGACCTAGGGTTAGTTTTAGGCTGCCTTGGGACGTCCTCCCACCTCCTTGGCCGCCACCCTTGCTCCTATATAAGTAGATCCATCTAGTAGCTTTTTCCTTGGGATTTGTTTAGTTAAAAGTTAGCCATTGCAACCGTGTACTTCGTTTGTGTCCAACGACCAGACCAAGACCGCTACGGATCTCCACCATTATCAATACTTCATATATATTACGCAATATTCAGATTGCTTTATCATATTCTTGCTCGTTCTTGATTGCTTGCAGGAATAGACCTTCGTGAGTCGGTGATCGTGCTTCGGCATCGTCGGTAACCTAAGAGATTGGTTTAGCGATTGCTAAGGCGCAACGTCGTGCGTTTGTAGTCGGATCGTCAGTCGTCTCCACCAAATCGATAGTTATCATCTCATCGAAGATGGGACACCCTACGCCTCTATCACCTCCATAAGAGGTCTTGAATCAAGGTGGATCTTCTCAGAGGGCGCGGTCTCTACCGTGGAGTAGATCTGATATGGATGGCTGACTCTATCAAAAATGAGCTAAATCATAACCTAATAACTAGGAGGAGGTGGAGGAGTATATATAGTCGGCGAATGAAAGGGTAAGTAGCTTCGGCCCAACTTACAGGCGGGCGCCAGGCGTCGAGACGTCCGATCCGGACGTCCGTGGCTCGCGAGTCGGTCGTCCGGTGCATGTCGGACGTCCGGCATTGCTCTGACAGGTGGTGTCGGGCCTTTGTCGGCGTCGGTCGTCCGAAGCGTGAAGTGTCGGACGTCCGGTGTCTGCGATGCGTCGAGAATCGTCGGACGTCCGGTGGCTCGGTCATCCGTAGGTCGGCTCGGGTCCTCGGGGCTGGGCGTCGGGCTGGGCGATCGTCCGTGGCTCGCTTCGCCTTCTTCTGGGTCCTTGTACTTGGCGTCCTCGCTAGCTGTTCCGTTGGATGTGGTGGCTTCGTGGCTTTCCTCCAGTACTGATCATGCATAGAACACCGTTGGAGGTAGTAGCCATATCTCACATGTAGAAAGTGATGGTTGGAGGAAGGAGTTCACCTTGTCCAATGGCGTATGTTCGAGGTCTCTTCATATGTCCACTTGGGGTTTGGAGAGTAGTCGGAGTGTACATGGGGATGAGCGTGGGATGCTCCGCATCGGTTAGGGTTGGTTTCGGACCCTCCTCCAAGGCACAAATTCCCCTCTTCCTCCATATATACAACCCTTAGGGCGTCGTTTAGACTTTGGGGTTTTGTTTAGATCAAAAGTTCGCTATAGTTACAACCCGGCGTGCCGTTTGTGTTCAACGACCAGACCAAGCGTCACAGAACCCCACCTTCATTAATAAAGCTTTCCTCTTATTTGCAATATCCAGTTGCAATCTGTTTCTTGCTTGTTCTTCGTTTGCTCGCGGAAATAGACCCTCATGGTCAGGTTGATCGTGCTCGGCGTGGTCAATAACCCCTCGGAAGTTGGTTTAGCGATTGCTAAGCGGCGTCTTCGCACATTCGTAGTCGGATCGTCAAAGTCGACTCCCACGAGCGATTGCTATCTCATGAAACATCGACACACCTTTGCTGTATCATTCCTCTTGTGTTTTCCACGTGTTTCCGTGTGTTCTTCGTGTTCTTAGTTGGGATCCGCTCCTTTCGTGAAAAATTGGCGTATAGGGTTCCATCCATCACGGATCTGCGAGACAAGCTTGAGCCGAAGAATGACTATCTGCGGAAACTACTAAGCGCAACCCGTTGGGACGTCGAAGCCCGACACAAGCCTAGCAGACTCATCGGTGGAAGCCGAAGGTGGGGCAGGGCGCGGAAGGATGCCATGGTAGGCCTGTCGGTGCCGCTAGTGGAATTGATGGAGGCCGAAATGTTGGCGAATGATTGTGTTTGTTCATAGTATTGCGTAAGTATGTATTTTGTAATTGGATAGAACTACTCTATACTATCGTGTTATATATGGGACCCATGAGGTGAATACAATTGTCTTGCACCAAATAATCTCTTCACATGGTATCAACCGTTTTTCGGTCCTTGCCTCCTCCATCCCTCGGCCATGCCGCCCCCCTCTTGGCATGGCCATCGCCCATGCTTGCGCCACCCGTTCTCCTCGAGCCGTCGCCGCACCTCCTACCTTCCTTGGCCACCGCCGCCTCCTGTTGTCGCCTGGCTAGAGTTGATAAAGGACTATGACATGAGTGCATTACCACCCGGTAAAGCCAATGTTGTAGCAGATGCTTTGAGCCGTAAGAGTTATGTGAATACTCTTACGGGAGGATTACCCGAGGTTGGTTGATGACCTCGAGAGATCTCCGTGGAGATAGTCGAAAGGATTTGTCACAACTCGGAAGTTCAGTCCACCTTGACCGAAAGGATTCGTGAAGCCGAAGTCGGACAAGAAATCGATGAGATTAAGCAAAAGATGGAGGAAGGAAAAGCTAAAGGATTCGAAAGGATGAACATGGAACTATTTGGTTTGAGGATCGTATTTATGTGCCCAATGATCCGAGCTCGGAAGCTAATTCTTGAGAAGCTCATGATTCCCGTACTCAATTCACCCGGCAACACCAAGATGTACCGGATTTGAAGCAAAGTTTACGGTGGGCGGTATGAAGAAGGACATTGCGAGTGCTGGCTATATCGATGTTTGTCAGCGTGTAAAGGCAGAACATCGAAGCCGAGGTTACTTCAACCTTTGCCGATTCGATTGGAAATGGGAGAAACTTGGTATGGATTTCATCACGGGATTACCGGGACCCGTTCGGTTATGATTCTATCTGGGTAGTAGTTGATCGTTTGACTAAGGTAGCTCACTTCATTCCGTGAAGACTACCTATACCGATGCCAAGTTGGCCAAGATATACATGACCAGGATCGTATATGCGCATGGAGTTCGAGAAAAATGCGTGTCGAGATAGAGAGCAGGTTTACCTCAAAGTTTTGGAAGCAATTACATGAAACTTTGGAGTGCGAGGCGGAATTGATCGAGCCTTTCATCCATGAGCGATGGACGGACCGAGAGAGTCAATCAGATTACGGAGGACATGTTGAGAGCTTGTGTGCTAGACTATGGGTCTAGCTGGGATGATAACTTGCCTTCGCGAGTTCTCATACAACAACAGTTATCAATCCGGTTTGAAGATGGCCCCTTCGAAGCTCTATACGGAAGGAGGTGCGAACCCCATTGTTGTGGGATAGTGTTGGAGATCGATCACTTTTGGTTCCGATCTTATCAAGATTCGAAGAAAGTCAAGCTGATTAGGACCGGCTCAAGATAGCCAGATCCGACGGAAGAGTTATGCCGCGATGGCGCAAGGAGGTGACTTACGAAGTGGGAGACCGAGCATATCTTCGTGTATCTCCGCCGTTGGAATCAAGAGGTTTGAGTCAAGGAAAGTTAGCACCCGATTCATTGGCCCTACAAAATCCTCGAGCGTCGTGGAGAAGTTGCATACAAGTTGGAATTGCGGAAGGATTGTCCGGAGTTCATGATGTCTTTCACGTTTCTCGGTTAAAGAAGTGCCATGCAGACATGGCCGATGTTCGTTGAGAGACACGTGCCCCTAGAGGCCATACTGACAGCGGTGATTTGACTTACAAGGAGAAACCGTCAAAATTCTCGAGGCGCAAGCGAGTTACCCAGCAAAGTCATCAAGTTTTGCAAGGTCTTTGTGGATCACCACCGAGGAAGAAGCCACACAGGGCGCGAAGAAGATCTTCGTCGAGACCATCCGCACCTATTGCTAGCCAACCCGAATCTCGGAGATTCATCTTAAAATGGGTAGGTTTGTAACATCCCAAATTTCCCTATTTGGAATGTTTTACAATTATAGATAAGCATCCTATGCATCTGTTTGAATTTGAATGCCATTTGAAGTTTGAACTATTTGAGTTTGAATTTGAATTTCCAAACTTTGGCATGTGAAACAATTCAAAAACTAAGCTGATAAATACTTGATCAAAAGTATGAGAGGAGCAAACATGACACTCAAAAATATCGGAGGAAACAATGCCAAAAGTTGGAATTCAAATCTGAATTTTATTTGAATTTGAAAAAATGGATTTTATAAAGTTTGGATTTTGCCTTTGGAAAAATGTTCAAATGAAGGAATATTCTGATCATTTTGTATATATATACCCTACATAAAATATTTATAGTTTAGGTTTTATTTTGTCTTTTGTTTTAATTAAAAAATAAAGAAAAACACCCTTGAG